>VYZV01005600.1:120186-133752 GCA_013401275.1 Pandion haliaetus | reverse complement strand
AAAAAAGCCACTCTTTTGGAGCTGTTACAGCCTATTTTGTCAATAACCCTAGTTCAAGGGTTGCTGTTGCTACACATTAATAGGGCAAGAAATGTCTACTCTGGATATTTACAGTACCTGTCCCATGGAGAGACTCAGATTTTTAAGACACCTTAACAACATATATTTTCATGTTTTACTTTAAAAAAAAATCCTTTTAATACAAATTCACAAATAAAAAGTTTCCAAATGAAAAATTAGATGAAATGTTTTCACTTTTATCTGGTAAATATGCTCCCAACATTTGAAATTATTTCCCATTTTTTTTTAAAGTGTAATCAACTATATGAGTTTTTCCTTAAGAAATTTTACTTTCCTCTTGAGGGTATCCAAAAAGCATTAAAAACTCAAAGAAAAATATACATGACAAACTGAAAGGTCAGAAAGGAGACTGTAATTGATTTATTTTCCTTAAGGGTGAAAAAAAGAGCTGGGGGGAGAGAGAAGAAGAGGCGAAAGCTGGGCTCAAGAAAAGGGGGGAGAGAAAAGAAAGTTAAATTTGCTTACTTTCCTTTTTTAATTCCCACTTATTTCTTTAGCCATGGAAATAATCAAGGATGGCTTTAACTGGCTTTGCTAAGTATCTGTACCAACTGTCTCAGAAGCCATTAATTTGGAGACCATCTCCTCTTAACTCAAAAGCCAAAAGCATTGCTTCTTTAAGAAGAACAATCAGCTGAGATGACAAAGTAAGAGACGGGTTCATTTTCTGCTCCTCGAGTTTTGGGTTATACCAGTCACACTGAGGTGTGCTCTGACTAGGGAGGATGACATTAGCTGAGTTACACAGATGGCTTGCTGAGAAGACGGATGATAGTTTTCTCTCCCTCAATACTAGCTGTCCAAAGGATGCATACGGTACAATTTTGTACACAAATAAATACGTAATTCTCTCTTTTCAGTACCTTGTATGTGTTCTCACACCAAAAATATATAGCCCTTTTTTGAGAACAGTGTGTTTACAACAAAAGAAGCAAAATCTGGAAAGCAGAGAAAAGAGCAGCACCCTAACTCACTGATAAGAATATGATGTGACAGGAGGGATGAATAATCAAAGATACAGTTGATAGTTTACTGTTAAAATAAATTAACCAATCCCCTGACAAAAGTCTTGCCTACTGTATTTTATAGACATGACTCTGACATATTTTGATCACAAACACTTTCAAAAAAAGAGGATAACTCTGCCTGCTGGGCTGTTCTTAAACAAAACCTCTGTGTTTTGATCCAGGAAACATCAATCACCATGTCTCCAAAATCATTACCATTTATTGAGCACCCGTTAATATGCTCAATGCTAAATAAAGCAGAGGAACACACTGTCCTTATCCACATTTCTGATCATCTGTCCTTTATTTTTGAAGTCAGTTTGGCTCTGCATAAACTCAAAAGTCTAAAGTAAACACAGAAATATTTTGGTGACTATGTATTACACTGCGATACTTTTTGCATGCTCATTTTATCTTTCACATTCTGTAAATACAAAATAACCCCACTCCAACTGCAGGGAAAAAAAAATGAAATTGAGACTCTGCAGGACAAACATGCTTGAAAAAGGAGTTAGGCTGCAGAGGGGCCACGAATTCTGGGTGTGCTTCGGGAAAGTGAGGATGGAGACCTGAGCAGCCACAGAGTTACTGCGGAGAGCTAAGGATGAGAAGAGTAACTCTGCCATGGTGGAGGTCAAAACCACAAGGAATTGCAAGGGGAAAGGATTTGGGATGAGCACTGGGATAAATCAGGGGATTTGGACATCAGCGCTGAATAGAGGATGTGTTGCCTGCATAGTTAAACATTTAGCTACACCATGTTCAGTATCTCTGATATAATTTAAGTGCAAATTTATAGAATCAAGCTCTTGGATAATATATCATAGGAAATGGCTATCTGTGGGAATTCATAAGAGCACGTTGCTTCTGAAGAAAAGAAATACACTTTTACTAGAGAAAAAACTACAACATTACCCCAAAGAAAATCAAACATTTAAGAAATAATAGCAAAAAGAAATATTGGGAAGACTGAAATCTACTTCTCGTTCAGCTTTTCAAAAAAATACTGTACCTGAACAAGCTCAGAGATCATGCTATTGGCAAAGTATTTGTTGAATTTGGATCATGTAAAACATCCCAAAATTGGTATAATTCACCATTTCAGGAAAGGAATGAATATGTATCAGTTGGATGCTCTCACCGTTCTGTCTACCTGCTGTGTTAGAGAAGAAATAAAGGTGATGTTCATAAAGACAATGATAAAATTTCCTTCACTTAGTAGGCAACTCTCTGATTACTGGCCACTGGAGTATTAGGTTGAATTGCATCACTGATGAATAGCCAAGGGACTCAGTTAACAAAAATCAGTGCTTTTAAAGTCTTTAATGATCTGAACAAAATGAATGAAAGCATTTGTCAAGATTATGATTGTCATTAGAAAATGCTAATTACATATTAGTTTAATAATTACCACACGATCATTTACCAAAATTATTAAATTTTTTTACTTACTTGGAAGAATTAACTTTTTTTTTTTTTTTACAAAGTGTTCACAATAGTGCTTTTAGAAGCTAAAAATTTCAAGATTACAGAGCTTCCAAAGCTGGGCTGCTACTGTTGGAAAGCTCGGATCTGAGTTTATCGCCAACCCATCTGATTTCACTCACTTAAATCTATATATTATTACCCTCTTAAGGAAAGTTACAGCAGAGTAGAACTCATAAAGCACAGGTAACTTTCCCACAAAAACAGCTATACAATGAAAAGTTGTAACTCCAGCAAAAAGCCACTTGTTAATTAATACACATGTGCTAAGTAAGATATATCACTTCTCAATATTGACCAAGATCTGACCTAAAAAATAATGGTATTAGGCAAGTATCAAATGTATCTAAGAGCTGTGTCATCTGGACAGCACAACAGAAAAATATATCACCAGGATTACAGTAAGACTGCTTACTTTTGGTGATAAAAGTATACTTACATTTTTCTGCATACCAGTGTTACACGAATTCTACAGCTCGGGTTGCATCAGCAACCACTAACTTGACAACAACGACAACAAAAAAAACCCATCAGGCCCTAAAGTGAACTCAAACAGAATTTTTCTCAGCCAGTCAGAATTTTTACCATTCCAATCAAATCTATGACTCCTACAGTACTTTGGTTCTTTTGCCCTTCTGCAAGCACAAAATCTCCCAAAAGAACAGTTTTCCTATTTTCAGTTTAAAGTTTACATTTGAAACAACCACTTGTAGCTCAAATAACATACTTTCTTTTAAGGGGAAAGCATAAGTAAACTATGTCCAACAGTACAGCTTTAAAAAATACAACCAGAATAAAACCTGAAAACTATAGAAAATATTTCATATGTTATTTCCCATCTAAGATCAACATTCTGACTTGGAACAGACCCTTATGACAAAGTGGCACATCTCTGCATTATTGTCTTTAAGAACGTCTTAATTCTATTTAGCAACGAAATAGTATTATACCAGTACTCTTGTTATCCTTAGTAGTCCCTACTCAATAGGGGGGAATTTGGGTAACAGGACAGTAATTTTACTTGAGCTTTCCAAAGAAATAATTAAGGTTGACTACTTTAAATGCATGCTAATTCCAATCACAGTGTAGAAGCACAAACGGCTGGCTCTGATTTCCATAGTTGCTATGGCAGAGAGACAAGATAACCTTCAAGAGAAAGCAGACATGCTACTGCCAAACCGAAGTCTGGTGCCCCCAAGCCTATACAATTTGTTTAATCTCTTCTGCCAAGTACAGTGTAACTTATTCCTGATCAGACTCACTGGTAGGGAAAGAGTTATGGGGAAGAAGAGGCAAAGCTCAAGAAACCCTTCTCAGGATGAGTCTTCAAAAAAAAAAAAAAAATTAGGGATTGATCCTCTGAAACGCAACTGTATGTGGACTGAGAGTAAAAGCTCTTGACACTGGCTAGATTTAGCCAGGGAGCAAAGAGGAATACTATGTCCAGGTGACAAACCACTTGGAGACTTTGGCACAGGAATGTGAAATCCTTCACATATATATCACACTGTTTTGAATCTTGCCCAGGTCAGTCGTTACTCAAGAGTATGAGCTGTCCCTGTAATATCAGTCAGCAGTTCTGACTAGTTTCCACTACAACATCACCACATTTGCCACTCTTGTTGGCAGTTTTAGTCTAAGGAGTGAGTGGGGATGTAAATTGAACTACTCGTGTCTAAAGGTTGTAGCCACAGATCAAGGTTAAGACATTAGCTGGGGCACGTGAGAATCCTGCACTACTTTTTTCTGTACTTGGGTCCGTGGAATAGAGGCATTCAGTCTCTGTGGCTGTCAATCTGGCACTTTTCATGAGTACTAAATTAATTTAAATAAATAAATAAGTAAAATTATGTGTTTCAACTTGTCATTTGGGTAAGACCTGTTTTATTGCTGCAGTTTTTGCTGTAGTATGTACAAATCCATCACAAAAGTCTCTATGATGCAATCCCTTTATAGAACTGTTAACTATGTAGCTTCTTCCAAAGAAGCCTCAGATGCTGTGACAGTGATACTAAACCTACATTAAAAAAAGGATCTTAAAAAAATATAACTGCAATGTTTTGCTTTCAGGGAGTTTTTATAAAGCTCACATTCCAGAACCAGGCACACACATAGAGCATTTAACCAACTTCCATGTTAAAATAAATTTCAGACATTTAATGTTAGTTAAAGATATTAAAAGTTAGTTAAAGATTTTTAACCCTTGAAAACCAATCTCAACCCTATTTTTCTGTTAGTGAGCTCATACTCCTAACATGAATTTTTCTATTTTTTTTTTTTACAAATTTTTTTGATAAAAAGTTCAGAAAAAAAAATCACTTCTGTATCTGGTATGTTAATTTGATCTGTACATTTTTAAAGAAACATTTATTTTCATAGGGACACAATCAGTGCAGTCACTAGTTGTAGCAAACAAATACTGCTTGGATTTGCATTATGGTGATATATAAGAGTAATACACATCTGAAATTTGTTTTTATACCTATATTTTTATATAACACCATTGACAGACTATGTTTGTTTTTAAAGGAAGAAAACACTAAATATGCTATCAATTTCTTTTCATTGTGCAACCTGATTCAGAGAAGGGAATATAAAACTGTAAGATTTATTCTGGAAGAACAGTTAAGTTCAGAATATATGCTAGCATCCAAATAACAGTAAGACCAAGTTGGAGCAGAAATGCTACACTTTTCAGGAACACATTTTCAAATAAACCTAATGTTATCCTTTCATCTAATACCAGTGCTTTCACAGAAGTGGAGGTGATGGAGATACAGAGAACTAACATAGATTTCTGACTCTCTCTATGTCAGCTTAGAAGCACTGCCTTTGCCTTCAGCATGCAGATGGGTCTGAGGTGCAGAAGAATACGGGAGAAAAGACACTAATAGATTCATTAATCTTCTTCCTATATCCTAGAAGACCTCACAGACACCAACAGTTGAGACTACTGCTGATGCATTAAGGAAATAAACACGTGCAGGTTATCAAATCCTGTTATGTTTTCTATAAAGAGCAGTTTCAGAAGCAGCAGAACCAACAGCCTCATTACTAAACAGTTGCATCCTGCAAGCAGTCCTCAGTGTGGCTTCTATCATGTCTATGAGTAACATCCAAACTGCAGTTTTTTGATTTGGCATGGTCATTAATGGCATATTCCTGCAAAATCAATTTGAAAATGACAGGAGGTGGCAAAGTTATTTTTGGCTGTGGGAGGGAGAAGCGACATGTAGGCAGGCAGCCATCAACACCACGGTTACTGACACACTATTTCCAGGCCAAAAAAAGGATCATACACTTTATTAAAACAATATTTATTTTACATATAAAGGATAGCAGAAAGAAAGAGTCAACAAAACAAGCTCTGTAAAAATACATACTTTCTCCTTCCTTCCTCCCATGCAGTAGGAAAAATTCTTCCCCTAGCGGGACCTCACGTGAGGAACCAAGCAATGCTCTGCGCGTCACACACTCCCATTCCTCAACCATTCCTTTGCATTGCTACGCTTTCTTGGTCCCAGGACTAATCTCTCTTCCTCCTCTCTTTGACCACCAGAGACTTTGCTGCTGCCTCCAGCCACCATAATGCCAAACCCAAACCAACACGGCTGTCTCCTTCCACCAGGACCGTATCAGCCTGGGGAACAGCAAAGGGCCTAAGCCTTCCCTCATGGAAATAACAAGGCTTAGTCCTTTGGGCTCAGTGGCATACTTTGCCTGCAACGTACCCACACCTCACTATTTGGTAACCACCAAGAAATTTGGACATGAAGCTACAGAAGCTTGTGCCTAAGCTACTAAGTCCTAGGGTCACATCAAGTATGTTTCCATTTTAATGAAGACTGAATGTTTTAATTTAACAAAAGGAAAAGTAATAGAAGATTCTCATATAATCACCTGAATTCCAGTGTGCTGGGGCTTAATATAAATATAAATTACCATGCAATTGACAATTAAATGTGAGAGCTGGTGATACTGGAACAGAGTCAAACAGACAGTCTACAGAGTGCTGGCTCTGCGACTGAATGCTCTGGGGAAGCAGCAGCCCGATGTTCAAGAAAATACAAAAGACAATCCCAGAAGAGCTGACAGTTTAAAGAGATTTTTCCATTTGTGCAATTTCTAAAACAAAACAAAACAACACCCCCAAACAAAAAACCAAACCAAACAACTCCCTCTGTCCCCCCACCCCAAAAGCACCCTAATGTTTCCAGAGCATAAATAAAGCTAGCTGTGGTGATAGTTCTGCTGTGACACGCTGATAGAATTCCAGCTGTTTCTTCATCATGAAATTGGACAGAGATACTAGGGGTCTTCTATGATTTTTTTCTTTTTTCCCCCCTAGAATTATATAATTAAGAAAGGAATTTATGAAGAATATGGCAGAAGAAAAAAAAAAAAGAAGAAAAAGAAAGAGAGAATTTGCATGTGCAAGAGAGCATGTGTGAGAGAGAAGGTAACAAAAGAAAGACAAGACCCTATGGAAAAGGGCAGGCAAAGGAAACCTGCAAAGACATTTTATAAAGTATTACTTTTTGATCCCCTAGAGTTCATTTACACAACAGTCTACCTAGTATGAATGCTGCCTTCTCCCACATCTTCTCTCCATTTCTTTTAGATTTTCTTGCCTGCCTGTCAAAAGTGTCATCTTTAACTTCAGCCAGGTATACTGATTTTTAGCACAACCCCAGTAAAGGACACTACAATTAATAGTACCTTAGTATTTGTTAAATCATCACTGAAATTGTGCAACACTCCCACTCTGTTACTCATGTTGCTTTATGCTTATAAACCACTTCACTTTATAGCAGGAATTTATCAATTAATGCCTAATTGCATTATGGAAACCCAGTGCCACTTAGCATAAAAACATCTTCCTGGTGTTTCCTACTAACCTAAGTTCACCTGCTTAGGAATCCATGATCATAAATTCAGTTAAAACCACACAAACAAATGAACAAACCCCTGCTGACAGAAAATGACATGTAAGGAAGAACTACTTTGGCAGTCCTAGCACTTTTTTGGATTTGAAAAATATATCAAGTTGATTTGTAGGAATCCTGTTTTGAACTGTGGCCTGATCCCATTCAATTGATATATTGTTGAGAGAGAAAAAAACATACTTAATATGTTGTTTAAAAATTAAAAGTCAGGAACGATTAGAACACATTTAAAATATCTTCAGTCTGTTTTCCCTTCTCATATGGGTAGATGAATTTGAGAATCAAAAGTTAAACAAAGAAGTGTAAAATACAATTATACTGCAACACAAACACATTACACTCCAGAGATAACAAAATATCAACAGCAGTATTAAATCTGCCCTGAAGTGAAGAGGTATGAAGCAATTCATTAAAACAGAAGAAGAAAACTAGCTCATTCTGCAGCTAACAACCGCTAACCATTTTTTTCAGGAAAAATCTAACAATGTACAGTTTTATCCTGACTTACTTTATATGCAGATGCAGAAATGTGGGATTTGCCTTCAGATACTCTCACACTATTTGGGGAACGGGAAACCAGCAGTGGAAGTTCAAGATTCAGTGGCATTTTCTCTCCCTTTCCTGATCACTTTTGACTGTTAGATTACTGCACATGATCAGCCAAATGAGATGTACTGGAGAAGTAGCCAACAGTGAAAACTGGAACCAAACCTAACAACGCGCTGTGGAGATTTAATCTTGAAAGCAACAACATGTAAATGTTTTCTTATCTGAGTATCCTTAATGCATATTACTAAGATACATGGTAGCTAGGGCTTTCTATTCAGTTAGATAGGTAAATGCAGGAAAAGCTGCAGTTCCTAACGCAAAATCTGTTTTTTTGTTTTTTTTTTTTTTTAATTTAAGTCAAGTAGTAACAGATTTTTTTTTTTCATTCAACGTGACTCTTTTTTTGGACATCGAACATAGTTGCTGCTGAAATTTAAGAAGTGCCTGCTGGGAGAGTTCCGTGGCAGAATAAGGCACAAATAAAACACAAAAAAATAAAATTTTAAAGTCAGATTACAAGCAGAATACTAAGTAATAACATCTAAATATTTCAAATATGTGGGATATAGTTAGGGGGCTGAAACGTAACTCTGAAGAGACCTACCTAGGCCAAAATTTCATCAACTTAAACTTGAGTGAAAGGAGAGGTCCTGAAGCAGAAGCGCATTCAGAGTTTGTTGTAGACATCTACTAACTCAAATCCTCTTAGTCATTATTTCTTCATAATCACACTTAAAGTGAAGCTGAGTCCTACCATGAGCCCTCCACTTGATTTTGACCTCTGTGCAGATGTTACTGCTTATAGCATCAAACCAACTAATAACGATAACCACAGACTAGCACTCTAGGATGGTTCTCACTTCAAAAACATAATTCAGCCTATGTCTCCAAATCTAGCTCCCATCTAAACGCAGAAAAACCCACCAGTTAATCCAGAAAAAAGGGAATGGCTAAAACTTAAAGCAGAATAATTTATTAGCTGTTAATGTAATCACTGTGCAGTGTGCTACTGCAATTCAAAAGGCACCAGTCTTCCAATACTTTTCTCCAATTTTCTTCAGGTGTCCAAAAGAGTTAGTTTTCTTATACTGCAGAAGAAGCAATCACACAGTAATTATTTTGTGGGTACGCACCTGAGAAATGTCTAAAGAGTCTGTGACAAACCATGTAAAAACACCCCCTTGGCTCCAGGTGCATTTGGGTGTACTTTGGCTTAGTTCAGCTTTTATAAGAAACACGGAAGGTAGCAGAGGGACTGCAAGTGAAACAGCTAAGCACAGAGGGAGCTTATTTCTCACTTTGGTAGGACAAACTTCAGGGCATAACATGAATGTAGCTACTCTTGCAGGTCACGTTTTTGACAGGGCCTTAAAATCATCTTAGTTCTTGTCAAGTACGGATTATTTTGTAATGTTAAATAAATGAGTCCCAAGCAGTATCTTCCATTAAAACCATTCCACTGTTTATCCCAGATGAACCTAACCTAGTAAGGATACATTATAACCAAGCTGTAATGACTATTCAATATCTAACTGAGCTACAACCTGGTGGGGGACCATACACTACCTCAGAAGCATTTTCCTGTGGCAGTTCATTACTTTGTCATTGCTGAAACAGTTAAATGCAACCCATCCTGGCTATATAATGGATCCACTAGCGTGAAACGTATCATAAATACTGAGTTGTCATTGTCCGCTCCATAAGTTTCCACAAGCTAGCCCACGCAGGACATGGCTCCTTCCTACAGGTTACCATGCTATGCCAAACCGCTTGTTTCAGTTACTATCACATTAGCACTTTCTACATTAGGATCTTTAATAGTTGCTGTGCCCACACATTGTAAAATAGTTAAATCTTTACAATATTTTGTTGTTAGTAAGATCATCGCCCTCACAGTGTTGTTCCTGAGCCCATTAATGCACAGTTAAAATTGTGGTGTTGTTATTATCCTCTTCCCTGCTCCCCTAGGACCACAGAAACACCACCAAACGTTTAGGGTTCCCCAAACGAATTTGAAACTTCTCACTTGAATTACTTATGCTTTTAGTAAACTGCTTCTGGTCTGCCAGTGTTCCAGCCTCTACTTTTGTGGAGAACAACACAATTAAAAAGAAAGAAAACCACCACCACATAACAATCCTTCCTCTCCAATGCTATGCCCAAATCACGTCTATATAATTTAAATCTGCATGTTCATTGTCAAATCAGATACAGCAAATAATTAGAACAACTAAACAAAACTAAATATATACATTTGGTTTTCAGCCACGGATACGCATACATCTACAGCTGCACAAACATGTTCCCTGAGGAAGAGTTACAGGGCAGATACGTGAATCAAGCAACGGGGGTGTCTATTGCACAATACCTTCAGCTATCTCCTATTAAACTGACCATAACAAGGAGCTCAGAAATTCATCAGTGAAAGTGTAAAAATAGAACAGGGAACCAGTTTCTGGTTAAAACATAATTGAATAATATAATTTTCCCAGATTTTAAAAATCATTTTAGTTCTTATATTTGTACAACAGTTATGAAAAAAATAGATTCTTCATAACAGCTTGCAAGATGTCTACAGATTTATACATCAGAAATAATTAAAAAAGAAGGCAGGAAGGATTCCATGAGCTGAGTATGTTGCAGGCAGCCAATAAAATGTTTATTTGTTGGATAGTTTGGGTTGTTTATATGAATAATAAACATCTAACTTACAAGTATTATACTTGCTAGCTTGATTTTTTTTTTTTTTAACAGATGCACTTTTAAACTTGTATAGATAACATTAATTTTATCTGCTTGCAGAGAGATTTGACTGCTGAAGTAAAAGATGCGGACCCAGATGAATCCCTGCCTGTGTTTTGTTCTCCTCACTGAGGTTTTTTGTCTGCTTTAATACATCAGTGGTCTTTAAAATAGCTTTTCTAATCATTATCCGAATCGACAGGGAAGGCACCAAATACATCAGAAATACAGCAAGTTAAATTAAAAATACATAAACGCAAAGCTTTAGACAATAACATAATCTGTCCAATACTTAAAGGGCATCTAGAAAATAGAGATCCCTCTGTTCCCTGTTTGCAATAAACCCAGTACAATTTATGCAGAATTGATCAAGCAGTTTCTTTCTTTGTATTTAAACATTTCTAAGAAGAGTTCAAAAAGGTTGTGCTGGCCAGGACGCTGACCAGAATGGGAATGGCAGAAGGGACGAAGGAGCGACTCTAATTTCATTAACCCTGAAATTCTAAATAAATCGCTCTATCCTTTTGGAAGAGTACATGGCATGTAGGTGACAGAACGCAGGTGTGGGCGTCTGTCATAATAAAGGCGGTTCGGTTGAGCGCAGCGGAGCAGCGGTGAACCTCAGCGAGAGATTACACACAGACCTATTGGCAGAACATGGCAAGGGAGAATGTCAGATTTCATACTCGGCAGACATCTACAGCAACTGATGCCTTGTAGTCAAAGGCTGTTAAATTACCTGTGAAGGTTACTGGCAGCCCTGAATGTTTTTCTCATTGTTTATTTAGTTCCAAAAGCTCTTGGTCTTTGTGCTGATTGCCCTAACTGACAGCACAGGAAATCTGGACTTTGTAAACAGGGCGCTGCTGTATTGAATTACAGGTAACAAGTGTGTAATCAACCTGCTGGGGCTGGACCTTTGCAAAGAAATCTTTGGTATACAGACAGAAAGAGTAGGTTTCAATATGGGGGAATCAATTACGTGAGCAGATGAGTACAAAAAGAGATCAATTTAAAACCTTTGTGCTTATTTCCTAGAGCATATTTGGAAAAAGAAAAGACCCTGACATGGTGGAAAGGTAATTAAGTATTTTATTCATTGTTGCAATAATATTATAGAAATTAAAGGCAAATATGATTTGAAGTGCCCTCATTATAACCCATAAAACCGTATTAGTTAAACAGTCCTTAGCCACAATATGTTTTATAAAAAAAATAAGGAAAAAGCTTGCAGGTTCTTGTACTTAAAGAAGAGTTTCTGTAGTCACGTTACAAACTGGAACAAACACCAACCCAAAATGAAGCAGTCATTTTCGATCTTCTAAAAGATAAAGAGAACCTCTATAAAACAGGGTTCTACTGAAATCTAATACTGTGATATTTCTGCATACTAAAATAACATAATAAAGTTGAACAACCACCCCCCCCGACCACAGATTTATATGAGGTATTTAAACTGTAATTGTTAATTAAAAAGCATAAATAAAAATCCAGTGGCAATCAGTCAACAAAATAACCCTATGCCAGACAACACTGAGTCACTGAGTAGTAGAAGAAATCGTTTGGGTTTTTTTTTTTTTTTTTAAATCATCAACACAGGCCTGTTCCGTCTGTGTCTGTGGCCACCGTGGGTAATAACATTCACTAAATAAAGAAAATCTTAACGAAGATTTCAAAATATATTAACATCAGACAGTATTTTCAATCTGAACACCATTTATTAAAACAGATACCGTATGCTATCATCTTATTATGCCCCAAAGACTTGTTTCTGCAGTTCGAAATTACAAGAAAAACAAGGTTTCATTAGTGTACTCACTGATGATGATAATTTTAGACTACTTACACTATTGGAATTTATGCTGTGTTAAAGCAACTGGACTTATATTGCTAAATTTTATACCCTCTAGAGAAGCAGTTCTCTACTTTGGCATCCAAAATTTCTTTTACGTGCTTGAAAAACATGTTATAAAATTGACTTTTATTTCTGTTTGCTCATCCATTGGTATTTATGTACTAATATGTCCCTAATAATTGAAATCCCTAGCCTACTTGGGAGCAGAAGGTTATTTTTTGCAAATATACAACAATACATTAAATGCAACCTTGCCTGGTTAGGAAACCTTCAACTGAACCTAGGGCATAGAAGAAGAGATGATGACAACGACCAGGAATGACGGAAGCACTACTGCATTTCTTATCAGTACTCTCTACCTGATTCAAGATCTAAGCTCCAATGGGTATTTCAGACAAAGTTTCAACAAACTTTCCTCAAGACTATTAAAAAAGTTTGGTCAAGAGAGAAAGTCAGTTAACTTCTAATGACTATTAACAGATATGCCACTTGCCTGACATACCCCTTCCTTCCTAACCAGAATTCTGGTAAACACCTGCACTTTTTATGCATACCAAGATTTTCAGGAGAAGAATAACATCCTTTCCTAAGCCATCTGAAACAGCTGGTAAAGGATTTTTTAAATCTGACTCACAACAGTAATAGCTTGTGACAGTGAGAAACACTGGACCAGCATTGCACTGTGTAAAACCACACACATTTCTGTCCATTCCAAATGTACCACCTTTCGATGGTATTAGATATCTGTCTGTTCTTGTCTCATGGAAAGCAGTTGACATGAACATGATTTCATACCCCCTTTGAGATGTTCACTTCCCATTTGCTTTTTGACACACTTTACATAGATATGACGACTAAAAACTCATTAGCATGAAACTAAGGTTCCTATCATGTAAATATT
>VYZV01005600.1:82718-116402 GCA_013401275.1 Pandion haliaetus | reverse complement strand
AATATCAATGGAGTAAGATGATGAAATTGTATAGAGCACTAACTATTTCACTTCAAGTCCTCATGCAAAATGTTGGTATACTATAAACTCTTACCCTGGCTTGTCACCAACTAACTTTCTCACCTGAACAAGTTCTATAACAAAATAATAAAATCTACTTAGTCTTTTTATTACCTGGTTAACAACATAACAATACAACTCAACATAAAAAAGCTAACATAACAATTAAGCTACTTAATTAAAGAGATGCTGAAGACAAACTGAAATGCAACGATATATAACTGCAGTACTAACTTGCAACTAAAATCAGGAAAACGCATAGCATGAGTTGAATGGCTAGCTGTTCCAGCAGGTACTACTGACATACTACTGTGGTATGATACATTCTGCTTTGCTCAAAAAAACTCAACCACCTAAAATATCAGTATGCTTAAACTTAAAAAAGTCATATGCCTGTGAAAAATACAATTACTCCATAAATAGGTTTGTTGAGTTCAATACAATAACGTGTATTGTAAGAAAATGTTGCAACTCAATCTAACACGTGATGAATACCAGGAAAAGAAGCCACAATACACAACAACTCGTTAATCAACAAGACATAAAAATATCCACAAAGCTCTAAAGGAAGTTTATGGACCATGTTACACTTATGTCCCAACTGAAGGGCATAAGCAAATTTAATACTGATTATTAACAAAACTGAGCTTTCAAAGAGTCTTTGAAAACTTGGATAATAATAATTATAAATAGCTCACCTTATGTTCAGCAGTGATGAAACTATAGGACAGTGCACACAGTAAGAAATAATATCTCAAAATAAAAAACAAATTGCACTGTTCCGCTTGGAGCTAATATATTGTTGAAGGTAGTTCGCAACTGAGTTACTTGCTTCTAATGTCTTACTAAGAGTTCTCCAAACACAGAAACTATTTTATCCCTCTGGAGTCCTGTCTGATGAGGAGAAACGCTCTCCTGGAATAGATAATGGATGCAAGCATAGCTTCCAGATGCTGGAGCAGTATGCTCCTCCATTTTTGAACAGCATGAATGCAGTAAAGTAATGAAAAAATATTTATAATTGCTATCTAATTCCAGATAGAAAGTTTCTCAGTCACTTCCCAGAGCTGCAAAAAAGTGTATCATTAGAAATATAGTGGGATTTAAAGCAAAGAGAAGAGCCACCATCATAGTATGTCAAATGCAAGAAAAATACAGAAGACAGAACATGAATCTCTACTTAGTCTTTATTGAAATGATAAATGCAATTGAAGCAGTCTCAGCAGACTTGGATTATGGAAAACACTATCTGAGATCGGCTGCCTGGAAAGTACATTAAAAGTGTTGGTAAACTGTAATCATATATTCAGCTCAAAGTTTGTCACTGGTGCTTTTTCTGACCAATTCAGCATCACTGGTTAGATCAAACAACATTGTGTTTGTATGCCAAACCTACAACATTGGTATTTGCTGCAGTATCAGTAACATAATATATCTGAAATGGCCACACACAGCAGTTTTCTATATCTCCTATACCTTTAACTTAATCAGACACAGTGTGACTCACAAACGTCTGAGATCATTTCTTACTTTCTGCTTGTGTGAGCTCAGGAAGACCTGTTTAATTTATCACCAAATAAATTGCTGGTGCTGGTGATTCTGGTATCAGCCTGCAGTTGCAAGAGTAAGAAACTTTTTGGTTCATATGACATTGTCTGCTTCACAGTGTTGCTCTTTTGGACCAAATAATCTTTGATTACTTCATAAAACTCTCTTAACATCATCACCTGATTAAGCCAAACACTAAGCAGTGTTTGTGTTTTCACTTGGCTTCATTTGGCTTTTAGAAACCTGGATATAATGCTTCCTTCCATGACTAAATCCTGACAAGTTATCCATGTTTGGGTTTAGATTCATTACGTATATAAAAGTGAAATATAAAATTCAATGCCAGCCTGTATTTAAAAATAATTTTTGCCATACCATACTAATGAAAACATAGCGTCACTGTAGAGGACGTACTGTTTGGGTGAATGACAATACAATACCTATGTGCATCCTGTACAGTCAGAAAAGACTTGGCAAGGATTCATGATGCAGACAAAGGAATTCTTTCAAGGACGTGTAGCAAAATAACCTGAAGTTATGAGACAAAAAGACAGGACTAAGCAAGACCAGTCTGGAATGGCCTTCCTCAAGCTGGAATGGGCAAAAATGAAACGTATTTAGAGGTGTAATCCTTCATTTCTTTTTTACCTCTGGACTTGATATTTCATAATTTAGGGCAAGAATTTGCCACTGTTACATGAAATCTACAGAGTGTTTACAACTGTAAAGGTAGAGCCAGTGTAAGAATGATTGTACTATCTGGCCTGAAACTTGAGTTACCTTCTGAAAAATTTTTTTTTTTTTTTTGTAGTTCTACCTTTTCACTGAAGAAGTGGTTTACTGATCACTCCTGAATGTTTTCTTAAGCTCTGTTTTGGAAAGTAAGACAAGACAAAACAAGGAGGACTATGGGATTATAAGACAAGAGCTTTAAAACCAACTCCAATTGGTTCACTGTCAAAAATGGCATAACAAAAAAGTAATAAGGTTTACTTCAGGTGTTTACTATCATTATAGAAAAGAAAGAAAATCCCATGCAAAGGTCAGATTCTGCCACTATTACTCACATTAGGCACAGCCTTAACTTAACATGCCTCATGAAAAATTGAAGTAAAAATAATCTGACACATTATGGCAAAATGCCCTCTATCTGGCTCATACATCTATGAACAGACACTCCAATAACCACAATCAAGCTTTTAACTATTTTTAAAGACAATGTAGTGGGCACAATTCTTTCATTCTTTCCCAGTGATTTTAAACTGATCTTAATTTATTCATATCAGACAAACTATTCCTAACTTTTAATGGTGAAGGACTATATTAGATCCAAGTATCTATGTCTAATGTTTAGAAAAATACTTCCTACCACTGAGAGTACTTATCGGAGAAATGCTTTAATTGAATAGATTGTACTTCTAGACCTAATAAAGTAAGCTTTCCCAGATGAACTAGAATGATGGTTATAAATGTTTAAATTATAACTTGGGCACTCCTCCTACATTCTTCTGATCCAGAATGTTCAGCATAAAAGCAGTAAATATTGTCTGGTTGTTATTTTAGTCACTCTTAAAGTATTGATTTTATACTAAACATAAGGAAATTAAAACCTTAAGGTGAAACCAATGTTTTTTCTCAAGCTTACAGCCAAGTCAGTAGAAGGTTTGTTTAAAATATTGTTCATAGTATATATTGACATTATAATATATCTGTTAATGATCAAACACAAAGGAAAATATAGGTGCACTTTACTACTTATGCACATAAAAGAACATTATACATGACTGTTTTAAAATGATATGTTTTAAGTGCTGAGATATTAAACATTTAATAATTTGGCAATTTCTTTCAAAGACCACTATTAAAATTAAGGGAGAAGAGGCCAAATGTCAGCTCTGCTGAACTCACTCCTGGTCCGGCAGAGAAAGTATGTATGGGGAATGAAGACTACCCAATTTCTCCATTTTTCTGGACTAGATGAAGGCCAAATGTCTCCCACCGTAAGACAGCTCAGTTCAGAGCTATTCAAGCTGCGGCCACCTGCAGCTAATGATTCTTGCCTATAAACAGCCACTGGAATACTCTGTGTCCTTCCTCCTGCCCAACCCCTGACAACAAGTGGCCCGGTTTTAGGAGGCATTCAGATTTTACATTTGCCCTATCTACTTCTGAACAATTTCAGACAACGAGGGGAACCCCAACCAAGCTCTCTTGTTTGTACAGTCTGTTCTGTGGTACAAAGGTTGAAGTGGCAGAAGTTACGCAGAGCTTCACTCTGTTCCCTGCTTGAGGGGAAGGGCATGATTGCACAGTGGTCTACAGAGCACAAGGAAGCAGGGGTGGCTACTGTGAACTACACCTAAACATCTTTACATCATCCATAAATTCAGAGCTATTATCAGGAGTCATATCAGCCAGCACATATATCTCATTCAAATGAAGGCCACAGTATTTACCAACAACCATTACTGCAGAAAATACTGTTTGAGATTAATATCCTTGACTAGTAAATCGGGGTATGAGTTGGCACCATTAGGCACAATGGAATTTTAGATTTGTCTCTGCTGCTGACCAGCTCTGCTACTGCAATTACAGAAGAGACCTTCTTAGGGATTATCACTATCAGCAGCAAGTTGTGCCAGCAGTAAGAGAAACACCCTCTTTCTTCTCTCTAAAATACGAGAGCACATTCTTGTATCTGTTCCCCAACTTTACTCTTAACACATGTAGCTGCTACTTTGTTGAAATGGAGCCCTCTCCTTTCCATTTCATTTTGCCACATTAATAAAGGCAGTGCATATCACTATCAGTTTATATCTTCTTCACAGTAAAATAGGGGCATCTTCAGTTTTGGAAAAAACGCCCCGTATTAGAGGAAGACTAGCCCTTTGGGAGGCTGGGACTTAGGGAGCCTGTGGAAGGCCCAGCAACCAATCTAAGCCTGAAAGAGGCCTCATCCACACGTGCGTGTCTGAACTGAGGGTCCAATACAATTTCCATGGGGATTTGGACATCTAAAAGGTTGTTAAGTATGCAACATGCTTACAGAATGGGACTTTAATTTCTCTGTACCTCATTTTCTCTCTCTCTTGCTACGGATTGAGATCTGAAATTATCTGGATTGTTTCTAAATTGTATAATATTGCTTCTCTACTCCTGAAATACACTAAAAAAATTTAGAAATACACTAAAAAAATTTCAAAGGCAAGATTAGTCAATTAAAAATACTCATGACAATTTCATAGGTTCCACTGTCAAAGTCTACGACCTTTGTCCATCAAAAGTCCAACCATTCATCTTGAGGCTCTTACTATGAGAATAATCTCACTTCCCAACTTCTATCAAGTTTGTCACTGACCAGGATTTTGTTAACAAATGTGGGCGTGCACACACATACAAAGCAAATTCATTTTGCAAAGGCAAGAAGTTAATTTTCATTTTGCACTTAAGATAGGGAGTTGCACTCTCAGTTTGGTAGGAAAGATACAGAGAATTTTCCTCAAAATTAGAGCTTTTTTTTCTACTTCACAATGAAATTTCAAAGAATTAGTTTATCTGTAGATTAGTTTATGAATTGTGTTAATTAATTACTGCATGCTTTGAAAAATATTACCAGGTCTTTAGCGTCTGTACCAATCTTTACTCTGTCCCAAATGATATTCAAAAAGGAATAAAGCATACTTTTATCAGTAACCTTGCTTCCACTGTTGGAACATAAGTGACAATTTGAAACCTCAGAACACTGATTGCGATTGCTCACCAGCATCAAAAATAAAAACTGGTTGTATGGGTCAAAATTCCCAAATTGCCAGTGATGCTTAAATATTCAATGTTTGCATTTTAGCCTGACTAGTCAAGAATTTAAGTTAACCATATCGCTACTGCCTTCACTGCACTGCACTGTTGAGAAAATTAAAGATGATAACACAAGGGGAACCCGAACACATCACCTGGCTCACCTGCACCCATCTTAACTGTGGTGATTTCTCATTAACAGTAAGTTAGATATAAATTGAAGGAAATACTCTGAAGTATCGCATAGTGAATTGAACTAACATGCAAAAGCTGCTGCTGAAAAAACACAGTGCATGAGTAAGTTGTCCACAGAAATTGATATTTAAAAATGTATCACCTGACAGATCTTTCTTTGGACTTAAACGTCTATAGGAAACTATTGAATTTTAAGTGATTAAGTCCTCCCAGATAAAACACCTGGGAAGAAAAAGTTATATTTGAGCATAATACGTATTAGTTACATTAATTACAGCTTTAAAGACTTACAGGATTTTGTATTTACTCTAAAAATCAACAAATATTTTTAAGGCTGCACTTATAAGAAATCTAAACTTATTACGTAAGTCATACATAGTTTATTTACCTGAAATAATTGCCCAAACTCATCCTGTAACAAAATCAAGAAGAAAATAATCCTAGAGGACGAGAGGGTGTAAAGTGTGTTTAAAGATTACGCTATTTGATCAGGGACCATAAATACTAATATCTCAGTTTCAATCACATGTAATAGCACAAGGCTACTGCAGAGTGAAATTATGATTACAACACTGTGATTTAGTCTACATACATCCACACAGGAGTGGGACCTTTCCACTTCTGCCTGCAACACCCAGACCCAAAAGCAATGAAAGCGAGAAGGGGCAAAGTCTTGACATAACACTCTACACAATTATTGCTGCTCTTTCCTTCCTTAAGCAAAAGGAAGGCGTGGGATGGATATTGCAAGTCTTACGAGAAAAAAGTACTGCAACAGAAATTATGCTTACTCATTACCCTTCATTCCTGGTTCCATCAAAAAACAAAATCTAACTTTTAAGATTAATTACAGATTAATTAATCAGCATTTTAAAATATGTACTTAGCACTGTGGATAAATCTTACTCTGAAGATGATATGGTTCAAAATTCTAATCAAAGATGAAATCTGAGATATAAAAATGAACAATAAAATCACATATTTTACACTACAAAAACAATAAAAGCTAACTGCTCTGTAACGTTCCAGTCAGTATAGCAATGCAATCAAATTTATAACTTTAGCAAGAAGGATCAAGAAAGCCTGAATAAATTATCTCATGAAGTATTACAGCAAGAAACACTCGAGGAAGACAGTGGATAAATAGAAATGTAATTGATTAACTAAAGAAAATAATAATAAATGCCAGGGCATATCCTACAGATCTGTGAGGGCAGATACAATATTTACCAAAGAGCAAGGCATCCTCATGCCCCATTTGAGGGGCTTCTGTGCGTCTCTGCATACGAGACACAGAGTATGCAGGTTTATGAGCAGTGAGCAGCACCGTGTGGGGCTGGAAAGACTTCTGTCCATCTCCCACTCTGTACCAGCACAAATACCTCTTGCAATCTCAGCATNCCCATCTAATAACTAAATAATACTCTGGAGGTTTCAGCAAATCACTTCCAACAGAGCAGTCTTTGCTTCGAAGCACGGAGACCCTCAGACCCCTCGCTTCCCTGCTGCACGATGGCTCAGCCAGAGGCAAACCCCTTCCCATGCAGCATGTAGCTACACTAATGCCATACTGTTCCCAGCTTCTTTGGGGATGATTAGTCTGGGCTAGCCCCTCAGCATTGCTGCTTTGAAGTTCACACACTTTGGTTTTAACAGCCTGGATTCAGCCTTCACTGGTGCAGTGAAATAGGCTCCCAAATGGAGCTGATTTGTACCAAGGGTGGGAAGAGCTCACACACAGGTCCCTGCAGTCAGACTTGCCCCAAACTCTATCCACAAATGGCAATAACACTGTAACGCTAACACTACGGATCACCAACGCATTTTCATGCTCAAGGTAGAGCTACACTGCTAGTTCTTGAGGAAATACTCTGCTGGTTTATGATTTTTGTAAATAGAGATACAGTGATTTCAATAACATTGTTTTGATTTTATACCCTGACTCAGATCTGAAATACAACGTAGTAATTTCTGGCTCATGTTGACTCTTTCTTAACAAAATGCAAGCAGATGCTACCTTTTGTCCTGTGCTTTATCGTAGAAGTTGTAGACACGCAGTGATTCTGCAGCACTGACTGGTAACACACTGAGGGCACGTACATAGGTGTTTAGGGCCGTATTACTGCAGATGAATCCTAATCCTAATCCTAGCCTGATGGACCATTTAATCTCCTGTATCTAAAGATCAATCAAAAAGCCTGGGGAGTACAAGCAGAATTTGAATTTTAAGAAGTTTCTGGGCTCCTAATTTTCATTGCCATTTCACATAGGCACAAGGAGGGCACATCAGCACGTGTAATCGTTCAGTGAGCTGCGGTATCAAAATACCTCTTTTCTTCCTTATCCCTTAGTTTTAAATCAAATTTGTGTGGGCAAAGTTCATAATAAATTATTTTTATTTACTCAATGAGTGATGATTTAAGGAATGCAGTCTTCTTGTGGTTATGCAATCTAAAATAAATATGTGGCTTCAGTTGTGTATTGCTGGGTACTAAAGATTAGTTACATTATGAATTAAGTAATAATTCCACAAAATCATTTGTTAAAATCAGCTAACAACATAACGTATCAACCACTACCTAAGGTAATAACCAAGTTTGGTGTGAAGGTGTTATAAAGTATAACAAATAGTTTATCGCAGTGATATTTAATTTAAAAAAAATGAAATAAAGTGTCTGAAAAACCTTCTGTCACTAAGCTGCCATCCAGAGCTGTAGCCTGGAACTCACTTACAGACACCATACAGCCACAATGTTGTTGGCACCTGGCTGTACGGAAAGTTAAAAACGTAAGAATAAAGGGGTAAAAGGGATGTAAAAATGCAGCCAGAGCATGCCGCTGCTGAATGTGTGCCATTTCATAGTCATAATTTAAAGTGATCAGAAGGGGGGAAAAATGAAGCACAATAAAAATGGAAAATGTTAGATTAATGACACAGTCATTAAAATAAAAAAGGTGGAGTTATATGAGGAATGGATCTTATTTGAGTTATTGAAATTAAACAAGTTATTGTAACAATCATTTTAAAAATCACATTTTACTAAGCTCAGGGAAGGAAGACAAAAAAAATAGAAATCTTCACAGGAATATTTCAAATTGTCAGTGGCTTTAAAAAAATGATTTAAGATTTTCTCTTGTATCTTCTCTTTCAATTTTAGAATTTTAGTTGCCATATATTATAATGGTATTTTAGCTATAAAAGTAGTTTTCCACTCACTGTTCTCTTGCCTTTCAAGGAGACAAACAGTTTTTCTTTCCTCTAAATGAGCACGATAAAATGGGTAAGCTGTCTGGGGAAAAAGAACCCAGACAAACTGGTGGTATAAAGCTCAACAGAAAAATGTGGTACAGAGAAGAGGTGATCTAAAACATGTTTACTGTATGCCATGCAATTTATTCTGCTGGTCAGGTTAGAATAAGAGTTTCTTACTGCTGAATTATCATTAGGTTTTCTTCAAAAACAAACCCATTGTTACTGCTGTCCCTGACGCTGAACCTTAAAGAAAGTCAGGGAGAAAAATTTGCATGCAAAACTGTACCATAAAAATAGTAATTCTGTAATAAATATTAGTTAAACAGGGATGCTTAAAACCTGGGGCTGGATCCTGCTACTATTCCTTACAAACCTGTTTGTATAAGGTCTATGCATGTCTATATGTATTTTAGTAGATTCATTTTCAGCACTTCAGTAAGTATTCTTCCATCATCTTGAAAACCTTCCGGAAATATCAAGAGAACTATCAGTTATGAAAAAGTTGATATCAAGAGTCAGCTAAATGAAAAATAGAATAAAAATGCAAACTACAGATACATTTGGAAGAACCAAAGCTTCACAAGATTTTCCTCTCCCTAGTTGATGTAGGCAAACCAACAGATTGTCTTTCTGTCAGGCAAACCCTGATGGAGATAAATGTAAAGGCTGGAGTGCACGCCTAATTTTTACACACAAGCTGCAACCAGACCATGTATTTATGCTTCAAGGCAACCAGATTTTTCCTTGCGTTCACTTAAACACTGCTGTTGCACTCAGTCCATCTTGTTTAAATGCCTTTAAAACCAAACACAGGCTCTGCCCCCTCCTCCACTCCTACTAATTATATACTTTTTTGTTTGAAGAAGCACGCCCTTTATTGCTCATAATTTCAGCTATCACTTGCTTGGGCACCTTCTACAGATCAATAGCACATAGTTAAGTGGATGAAAAGGCTAAAAGTGATTGTCATTTGCAATGCAAGGTTGCGTTTTTTACCCCACCCCCCCAAAGCTTTAAAGCGCTGCGCTTGGGTTTCATTTTAGAATACTAAATTCCCATTGCAGGTATACAGTAGCTGCACATTCAAAGCCTTTTGTCTTAAATTAAATATCTGTAATTTTTTAAGGCCAGAATACTGGCATAGGTTATAATAAAAACTAGCGTCCAACCTGCAATTTTACAGATTCCATTGCTGGTGGCCATACATCTTTGATGGCAAAACTACATTGGTTGTAGCGCCATAAAATCAATAAATATTAACCTTTTCTGACACTTCCTGCACGGATGCTTTATCAGTCGCTGTCAGGTGATAGAACAGTCAGTGATGTACTGTATTTTTCAGCTCAGAATCCATACCAAACTAAGAAATCAATGTAGATTAACAAGCCTTTAAATACAAAAATTGGTAATGAAATTTTGGTTCCATATGATAAAAACTAAACCAAATCATGATACTACAGAACCATAAATTTATCACAGATACTTTTACCAATGTGCAAAATATAAATATAGTACTTCTATGGCAAAATATGTGTGCTTGAATGACATGGATGAAATAAATTTAGTTTTATATTTCATGGCATATCTGTTTCAGCTTATAAAATTAAAAACTTACCCAATTAGACAAATCCTATCTCTCAGTATCATTTAGAAACTCACAGTCCTTACTTTGCTGAGAGACATTCGTAACAGTTCAATACATTTAAAACTCCATTCCTAAACAATGTAAGCAAAGAAATAGAAGTTTACTGGAAAGCGAAAATATGCCATTTAAGTTATCTCCTACCTCGTAGAACTGTAACAATATCCGCATTTAGATCTAAGCATCTTAGAAGCCTAAGGCCTTTAATTATTGGAAAACATCTTGCTGTGTACAATCCATACTGTAGCAGGGCATAGCATTTCAGCATAACAACATACAGACTGATAACTTGGATTGGTTCTATTTCTCTCTGTTCTGAACACTGCAATTTCTTCTGCATAACACTGTACTTATTTACCGGCGTGTTAGAAATTATGTTTATTTATATGTAATTAATGTGAAATTTTTTATTAAAATATGAGTCAGTCAGGTAACATGGCCTTTCCAAAACACTTCAGACTTCTTAAAGACTACCACAATCCCTGAAAAGCTTAGGACACAAGTTCTAATAATTCTTCGAATATGGAATCTAGTAGTAAATCCTTGAACAACACTGGTAACTGCTAATATCGGTCTATCTATATTCAGAAATTCCTGAAAAATAAGGATTTTAATTTGGCTCCATTCATCCTATATGGCCAAAGTCTATTAGAAATTATCTTATCTGTAATTTTTAAATCTATTTTCATGTTTTTTTCTAAGAATGCAGGGGGAGCATTGCTGTATGGGCAACAATTGCCTTCTCCTGGAAATATGAGACAGTACCTGAAATACTGACGTAAATTAGTAAAACCTAACAAAAACTCCAGATATTAACATTCCACCAATATTTAGACATGTATGCCCAGTGAAGTCAGTAGCAGATACACAACATTATTTGGAAAAACAGGGAACTGCTCTGAGAAATGTAATGTAATGCTATATTATGTTATGTTAATGAAAGCTAAATTCAAATGCACTAAAAGCTTTATCAATATAAACTTTAAATTTTAAACTGAAGTACAATTTTACATTTTCAATTTCTTTCTATAATATCTGTACTTCTACATTAGCCGTGAAAGAGACCTACTTCTGGGAATCAGCATCAAGTGCAATCAGATTGCAAATTCTACAATGATCTTCTTTAAAAAATATTGGCAAAGATAACTTTAATCAGCTCAGTTTACCTATTAATGCTAATATGAAAAGATCTGCATTAATTTTGAAAATTCTAGTTAGGCAAAGAAAGAAAAAAAAAGGCTGTGAGTTTAAGCAAAGACAAAGCCTACAAGGGGATAAAACTTAAAAAAAAAAAAAAATTGTAAAAAATTTGAACATGCCTAGAACTGTCCCATATCACAATGGGGACATCAAATTAAAGCATTATTTCTGCATATTGCACAGCAGACTCACCACAGAAAGCAGGCACTGACGCTTCAAAGGGGATGATCTTTAGGCCATGAGCCATTTGCGCACCTGCACAGCCAGCTATTGAAACCTGCTTCGTGCTCGAGTCTGAGTCACCTTACAGAAAAGGCTCGAGTCCGAGTCACCTTACCCCCCCCTCCCCCCCCAAAATCAATCACTTTTTCCATTTTTGGTGAGAAGATGGCAACAAAGTTAAAGTACTTTCAGAATGAGAAGTCCTGTTCTCTCCATCAAAGTATCATTAGTTCTCTCTGTTTTCCCAAGATCTTCAGGAACCTTATACTGGTTATATCAACTCATAACCATTTACACTTTGTGTAATGGAGTACTCAGCTAGTATCCCCAAACTGAACAAAACTTTCTGCAATTGGTGCCTCTCTTCCATTCTTCTCTTTGAAATTTTTTTGTTGCATGTCAGCCATCAGATATGGAAATAGCTTTATTTAACAAAAATACTTCATTTTTGGTTAATTTTATAACTCTAGGCTTATATAATTTTGTTTTAAAATTGTAAGTTCAAGATATTCCAAGAAATATATTTAATCAGTTGGTCACTTCCATAGCTCAAAGGTTTGCAGGAAACGGCATATGCAACAAACAACCCCACACAACTACAGCAGAGAATAGAAGATTGCGGTCCCCTGATGCCTTTGCCCTCCTGATCTACAATATAAATGAGGCTGTACTGATTTACAGATAACTAAGATTTCATGGTTTTCATACACTGATAAATCTCTAACTTCATATTTCAGGATTTTTGCTTGAGCAGGTGGAAGAAAGCACAAGCGCTCAGCAAATTTTTACTGACAATTTTGACAGTGGCTGAATTTGCTCAGAAGAAGGTGGATTACAACAGAAAGGGTCAACAACTAATAATATAATACTGAATACTACTGGAATAGTAAGGATTTATAGATAAATCCTTAGCAGAAGAGGCTAAACTGAATTGTCTTGAAGTAGCTTTATCCCACAGGCATTTTGTGGTGGTGGCAGGCACTAATATGTGAGGACTCCAGACATTTCACAATGGCTCCTCCTTTTTAATTTTACCTTACTTATACATTCTAAAAACTACTGAAACTATTTGTCTAAGTGTACAATTGTTTGTTTGTTTCATAACCCTTAACTTCAAATTCTTCATACCCAGTTCTGAATTTTGGATACATATGCCAAATCTAAAATCAATGTTAAACTGAAAATGTTTGCCTAAAAACTTCCGATGTCTCTTGAGATAACTAGGTAACCTGGGGTTTTATCTTTTTTTGCTATCAAAAGATGCTTTCATTTTATGTTTCCTCTACATACTATTACTTCAAAGTTGTTAAATTCTTTTAAATCTTCTATAAACTGTGTTCGGAGAACTGTTATCTGCTATTACTTCCTAGACTTTGGATAAGTACCACCATTTTGGCAAGGTATAAGAGGTAGGGACATAGCTTAGTGTGTAATATGGTAGTTACCTTAATGCCTTTTTTTTGTAAGTGCATTACACATTATATTCCCAAACACTATATTGGAACCAACTCTTTCCTTTAGCTACAGCACAACAACCACTAATGAAAAACTCTTCCAGCAACAATAATCTAAATTTATGAAATGTTATTTAAGCAGGGATTGTGACACACAGTAACCGATCTCCTTCAAATATCTGAGAAGTGCTCTTAATTACACTGCAGAAACCTGCCCAGCAACTTTGCCTCTGGGTGTCTGACACCTCCTGTAATTCCCACACCCCAGCCACTGGAAGTGCGCCTGTTTAAACCAGCAGTGCCTTTCATCCAGTCATGTGGATTTGTATTATCTGAAGGCCAAAGTTTCCATTAATGCTCAGGTTCCTATGCAATTTATATGAAAATTGCACTCACTTTAAGGTCCCTTTTTACTTTCAGTGAATATTACATGAAAGTCATACTGTAATGACTCAGAGAATGAAAACATCTGTATTAAATCTGCAGTGGTTTCTTTAGTACAAACCATTGCTTTGACATTAGATATTGATGAGCATGCACTCTTTCCAATAAAGGCAAGACCTGCATAAAATATCTTAAATCCAGAAGATATACTTTCTATCTTCCTATTTAGAAAAAGGGGTTCCCCACTAACTGGCCTGCTGGGAGTTAAGAGCTATGATATCTGCTTCCATGGTTTTTTGACATGATACAAAAATTATAGACAGTCGGCATGCGATGTATTTATATGAGATATAGTTTCATATTATGCTCTTATATGTTCACCAAGAAAGCGAAGCAATCTTTCTTCTGTGAGACTTCTACCTATCTTCATTTCCCTTAGTGCAAACAGTTATAGACAAGCTCCTCTTTGAACTGATAATTTTTTAGAGGTCATTCAGCCCATAATTTCAGGTCCTAGTCACTATCCTGATGGTCCTTCTTAGGAAATTGGACCCAGTGGGAACGTTTTTTCCTTCTGCTTAGTCTATGGGTCAGCATTTTCCTTCCCTTGTACTTCTTAATTCCCTTAAGTGGCAATTATTTAAGGCACAGTTAGAGAAGGTGCAATCCACATTCATCCAATAAAACCTAAATATTAAAAAGGACAGAAAAATCCAGCATGGTTACTAAGGATATATGGGAGAGCATTTAGCATTTGAAAGGTACCAAAGATCTGGTAAATGAAAAGATGGGAAAAATTATGAAGAACTATTGGAAGTAAAATAGAAATTAGAAGTACAAAAGAACACGTGTACCAGACAGACGAGGCATCCTACTTACAAAAGGTCAAGATCCAAGATGCCACCTCAAGAAATTAATGGAAAGTCAGTGCAGCGTACATTGGATCAATGAAAGCAAACAAAAAGAAAGCCCAAAAGAAATTTTAAAAATCAGCATGGAATGCCAATGATTTGTGATTCATTGGAGCAATTATTGCTGAGGGCTCTTCTTCTCACTCATGACCCGAAGTAGAAAGCACTAAGCACACAAAGTAACGCTTGATTCCATCCTTCCATACCTAACATTACAACTTTGTTTTAACACTTTTCTGATTCTGGAATTATTTTTGCCAGTTTGTGTAGGAACCAAATTTTGCGTAACAAGCAAATAATTCTTTTGTGTAATTTTTTTGAAAATTGAAACATCAGACAATGACTAGCAAGCAAATCAAAGCAGGTTTACAAATGTTAGTCATTTAAGTTATTTACCAAGATTACACTCTCTCAATGCAGGTTGTTGAGATGTTGGTAGCATCTCACAGGAAGAGAAAATTTAAAATGTCCTCTAAATAATGTACAGCCACAGTGAAAGAGGCCAAGAATTGGTGGCATTATGTAGGAAAAATACACTCTGCTATGTGGTTATACTGAAATACAGTGCGCCTGGGTCTTGGAAGTACTGTTAGTTAAAATCTGCAAGCAATGAAATAATTTGTTAATAATTGGGATGCCATCATTGGGATATTTATTATTCATGTTCATTTACAGATATTTATTATTTTAATTTTCATAGAATAAAATTAATATAAAATTACTCATATTCTACATTACCAATATATTTATATAATACATACATCATATTTTATATGTCATATAAAATATAAAATAGTTATGCTTTGTATATTATATATGATAAATCCACAACACATTTTAAATCGACATTTTCATATTCTTCAGGTTGCATCTTACACTTTACATTTACTATAATAAAATTTAAAAAAAAAAATTAAGATCTTCATATTTCTTAGGACTCCAGCATAACCTCCCTGGATGATACACTGAGAGATCTACTCTTAAAAGAGCTAATCCTAATAAGAAAGCAATTAAAATGTTCAGAATATAGGACAATCTCCACATAAAAATAACCTGAATTACTCCTATGCACTATACAACTATATTTTTTATTCCTTCTGTAAGGTTCTTTTCTTTTTTTGGGTTGTTTCAAAAGTTTTCTTGATGACCCTGGATATCCTGGTTTTGGGTGTTTTTTTCTCAGAATTTTAATATGATGATATTTGAATACTAATATTCCCTTTTATTATTTATATTTACCACATACTATTATGCATATATATTTTCTAGCAGAATTAAATTTTTTTGTCTTTCTAGATAGCTGTCAAGTCTTAAGGGCTTCTTCTACTTCTGTACTTTAATATTTCAGCCTTGCTTTAAAAGTTTTATGTTAGGATATCCTATTTTTAGCACCAAATAGGCAATAATATGTCTCGTTCTTCATGAAGGATATTTTATCTATTAGCATAATGAAATAATAGCTTGGAGTAAGATTACCTTCTTTTCATCAGTGAACCTGACATCCTTCCAGAGGCAACAGTCTTTGTGAACACCAGCAGGGATCTGGCATGTGGCTACCAACGCAACTCAAGGAATTTGCAAAGCAGAAGCCCGTCCGATGGTGTTTTGAGGGCTGATACAAGGTGGGCATTAGGGCTCAACAGAAAATTTCAAAACTGATGAGCGTTTCTGTATCGGCCAGTGTGGCACAGCCCCCTTCTACAGCTCAGCCAAATGGTTCCCTGCCTTGGAAACCAGGATACCACAGGGAGGAATGACAGGAAAGCAGGCACATGCCAACACCCAGATTAACTGTTTAGACGTGGGCAAAGAGATGCAAGTTGCTCAGGAGTGAAAGCTCACCCCACAAAAAATTAGTTGCCCTGTGGCAAGCTGGGATGGTTTTTCAGAAAGGAGGAACGATGACTAGGAAACCCACAGAGCAGTGGGCTGTGGACAGAAAGGCATTGAACAGAATACAGGATTGGCAATACAATGGATAAGAAAATCATTTGTGTGACGGTCCTGCAGCTTACTGCCAACTACCTCATGCACGACATGACAGACATTATACCTCTACTGATCAGAGGTATTAAGAGGTGCTCCAGACTTTGGTCTAGACAGTATTTTCATTTTCCTTTGAAGCTATATTCTGAACATTTTTTCTTTAGTGAAATTGATAGCCTTCTGTCATGGTTTAACCCCAGCCAGCAACTAAGCCTCACACAGCCACTCACTCACTCCCCCCTGGTGGGGTGGGGGAGAGAATCAGAAGAGTAAAAGTGAGAAAACTCGTGGACTGAGATAAAGACAGTTTAATAGGTAAAGCAAAAGCCGTGCGCACAAGCAAAGCAGAACAAGGAATTCCTTCCCCACTGCCCATGGGCAGGCAGGTGTTCACCATCTCCAGGAGAGCAGGGCTCCACCACGCCTAACGGGGACTTGGGAAGACAAACGCCTTCACTCCCAACGTCCCCCCTTCCTTCTTCTTCCCCCAGCTTTGTATTGCTGAGCATGACGTCCTATGGTCTGGGATATCCCTTGGGTCAGTTGGGGTCAGCTGTCCCGGCTGTGTTCCCCCCCAACTCCTTGTGCCCCCCCAGCCTCCTTGCTGGTGGGGTGGGGTGAGAAGCAGAACAGCCCTTGGCTGTGGGTAAGCACTGCTCAGCAACAGCGAACACATCCCTGTGTTATCAGCTCTGTTCTCAGCACAAATCCAAAACACAGCCCCATACCAGCTACTAGGAAGAAAATTAACTCTACCCCAGCCAAATCCAGCACACTTTCACTCTTATCTGAGCATATAATCCACTTATAGACTATAACTGATATTAATAGCAGTGGGTTTTGCATATTAGATGATGTAGTACTTGCATCAAAATTTTTCAACACCTTTCATGTCACTCAGCATCAATATATGCTGACTGTTCAGGAAAAGCAACTAAGGGACTATGAAACGAGTCCCTAAGCTCTTCAACAGCAGTAGCAAAAGCTACATACTAGGAAAAAAAAAAAAAAAAAAAAAAAAACCTTAAGGAAGCACAAATTGACTATACACAGTNCCCCCCCCCCCCCCCACTTTACTAGTTCCTGGAAAGAACCTACTCCACTGTCAAGACCACCCAGATAAAGATACTGGCTATGGAAGCTCTGTTAGGCATATGAAGCCTTCTAATAGAAGACAGTTATAAAAATAATCAAATGACTTTGGGTTTAGGGTTTTCTAAAACACAGATTAGCTTTTCCTGAAACACAATAATACGTAATCTACACAGGTTATAAGGAACCTAGCTTTCTCCGTTACAAACAGAAAATAATTTATACCAGGTTTTTATTTCAAGCACACACTAAAATTATTATTCTTCACAAAAGAGGAAAGGGAGTGTCTGCCAATCAACATGACATGCTATTGAAAGACTAGCACTAATAGCTATGACAAGAGCAAACCTGTTTGAAGCAGAGCTGCTGCTGCTTTTTTTTTTTTTTTAAGTATACCAGCCACCAAAAATAATGTTTTATCTGACTAGAAACCCAGGCAATAGTCCGCTATATCTAGCAATGACAGATTTTTAATATTGTTTCAAATTACAGCATTTAAAGTATTTTATTTAAACAGTGATAAAGACTAAGAACATAACTATTCCAAGAAAAAAGTTAAATATGCTTGCAAACAAAACTGTATCCATTCTTTGGAGGCTTTACTTAAGGTATGAATTCCAAGATTGCATAGGTACTCAACTGACTTTTATTTCCATTATGTCATCGATAAACAGCATTCACTGATTTTATATTTTTTTAGTTTGATGAATTCAGAGTATAAGCAGGCTTTTATTATTTCATTTTTCCTCATTTTTTCCAACTTTATATTTTCTACTAAAGAGTCAGAAGATGCAAAAGAAAGGATAAGAAAAAAAAGAAAAATTTAAAAGTAGAAAAGCACTAGGATACTAGTATAATTGCTGTATTATCAGGTTATGTGTGTCCAATTCACATTCTGAATAAGTCTGCAGTCTCCACTTGGTAATACAGTTATACCTTGATAAAAATCACATAATAGATCACACCGTAACTTTTAGCAATCAAATTTTTCTCTTAATAATTTGATAAATGTAGCTGCCAAGAGGGATAAAGATCACAATTTTATTTGGGATTAACTATTTGAACTTTCAGAATTCCATTCATGAATATTGCAACTGTTACAACTGATAGGATCACGATTTTGTCCTTTGTTGATGATGTAATCATGTTGCGAGTTGCTAGTACAGCCTTGTTTCTCAAGAGCTAAAGAAACTGAAAGAGAAACGTGGGGAGATCACAGCCTTTCGCAAAGTGCACTTAAAGTTTGGAAAAATATTTTTCAAGCAAGAATAAAAGAGACCTTGCAGTAAACTTTTCTCATTTTTACTGCTCTCTGGAAAGAACTAAAACATGCCCTAACTCTGTTCCCTTAATCTAAACAAGAAATGAGCAGGATGTAGGCCTAGTTTACTGAACAGATGATTAATTGAACTGTCTTTTCATCAATTTCAGATCTCAGGAGCCAATAACACAGTAAGGGAAGTGCCAGCCAAAAGAGCAGAATTTCATAAGGATTCTTCAGACACCTTAAATAAATAAATGTATGTTCCAATGTATTTTATTAAGGATTTAATGACATACCAGAAAGAAACTTATTTTAGGCAAGTGTATCTCTACTCAGGCACAGGTGCTTCAGGCTCAAAGAGAGTAAGAATTTAGCACTGATGATGGGAATGTCATCTGTATGAGAAAGAACGCTTCGGGGAACTTATGTGGCTCCTCAGCTGTACCTTTGCTATCACAACACCTAAGCACTTTAGATCCACAAACACAACCCTTATCAACAGGCTGTAGATTAAGCCTGTTTAAAGACTTAAGACCAGAAAGGACTATTAGGTAATATTCTGACTTCTGGTATACCAAAGCCCCTTAAATAACACTTAAATTAGTTTTGCAGTGAACCCAGCAACCTTGGGCCCTCCTAAAACCTATCTTCCAGAAAGACATCCTGTCTTCTCAAGGCTCTAAAGGAATGCAACAGGGATAATTTCTTTTGCTAGTAGCTGCCAGAGCTCAATCGACCTCATATTTAAGTGTTTGCACCTTGTTTCTCATTTCAATTTGTCTGACTATGCTTTCAGTAACTGATGTTTCTTAGGCTTTTCTCAGCTAGATTAAGAGTAGCTCATGTCTGGTATTTTCTCCCTGCGAAGCAACTCATACACTATAATCAAGTACCTATCTATCATTTTGGTCATGAATTATGTAACTCTTCAAGAGTGCTAAGTGTTCAATCACCACGTAGGCAGCCACTGCCAAAACACGATCATCACGATCTTTGTTCTGTGGATGCCCAACCCCAGAGGCACCTATAATTTTCACAGAGGCACAGGCACACAAGAGCTGTACTTCCAAGCATTCCCCAAAACACGTCTGTGCAGTGAGCAGAAGCGGCTCACACTTTTAGTTCTGTCAGGATCCCCAAGAGTAAGCGATCCTCCACTCCTACTCACAGGGCCCAGGGTGGCAGACTCTCTCAGAGCATACTGGATAATTTGAGTGCTTTGCAATCATAGTATCACTTTGAAAGAAAAACCAGACTTACCAAAAAGTACCGTGAATTGATCTGTCTTCCCTGATTTTTTTTTTTTAAAGAAAAGACTTCCAGGAAAGATTTTGTGTGACTGCTAATTCTACATTAAGTAAAACACCTCGAAATTTTGTCTTCAATGTCTTAAGCAGTTCCCTTCACATAGGGAAGTGAAGCCATTTACAAGCAAAAGCTTTGTGACTTGAAATATGTAGGTGCTGCGCCTACTTTGCACGTGGGAAGACTTGGACAGACAACAAGCCCACTATATCAGTCGCTCAGTGAAAAACTGGGTTATTCTGATTTCCCAGAGCAGAACTCATTCTTGGAGATCATGTTAACAGTGCAGCACAGAAATAACGCTACAGAAAAAAAAACCAGTATCACTGCACAACTTTCAACATGATCACAAAAACAACAGCAAGCAAACTGCTCTTCTCTCTGAAATTTTTTTGCCTTACAGACAGTTTAGTATGGACAGGAGACTACTATGCACACAGTGAGATGCCATGGTCTCTGCAGCTATTGGAATAATGGAGATAAGCCATAGATATTACGCTGCCTGGATATAAATAATGCATCATAATAGTATCATAATGTTTATAAGACAAGAGTATTTAAATGATAAACATTTAGTTCAAACAGAAATTATCACTATCAAATGATGCTGCTCCAAAGCAGACAAAGCACTGAGAAAGACAGCTGGATTTCTGATCCCTTTCAAGTTCCACCACAGGTACAGGCCCTTTACTTGTCAAAGTGTTCAGGCTCAGTTCAACTCAGTATTGAGATGTAGCATCAGTGGGAAGAAAAAACATAGCCAAGACTCTTGGAAATGGAATGCATACAAGAATCAATCCAAATATTTCTTCAGCTTACTTTGAGACTCGCCATGCAGACAAGTCCACAGTGAACAACTCAGAAGAATTTTCTTTATCAAATAATCTCATTTTAAAAAATCAATCAATCAATCAATCACTAAAATTATAGTCATCAACATGATATGACAATTCACTCACTTATTGTATTAAATTTCCATTTGTAATGACAAATTTTCAGATTTGTGCATTGATAAGAATAATATGAATAGTTTCCACTGGAACCAAATTTCCATGACTAAAACATTAACTGCAGGATTCCTGAGCTTGCTAGTAAGCCCACGTCTGTTCTAGAACAACTATAAAATCTATTGGTGTCTTAAATGTGATTTTTAAAAATAAAATAAATTAATATTGTGGATAATCAACAATCACTGGATTTCTGGCTTTTTTTTAAACAAAATTTTGATTTCAACACAGACCTTGAGAAAACAGGTCAGAGAATATCAAGAAACAGGCATAAAGCTCTTACAGAACAGACCACATAGATTTACTTATTTGTATTAAAAAAATAGGTTAAATGTGTAAATTAGTATTTGAAATGTAATCTAGCAACTTCAATCCATAATTTTATATGTAGATGCATATATCTCCTTGTTGTTTTGTGTGCATTAAAGGCCTGCTGTTCAAACGCAGTACATTTTAAAAGTTAAAGACAAAAGTATTCTCTAGATTGTTATCGTTTTAAAATATATAATGGACTTCAAAAAGTTTATAAGGAATACAGTTGTATAGTTAAATATCTCCATCTGTGACAGAGCCTATAGCAAAAAGAGGAAAGAAAGTCTGAAGACCTGGTTTTCTGGCATTTCCATGTATCAATTCATCACATTATACAGGATTTCAAAGACGCAGAACAGAAAGTGCTATCACCTATCAATTACAGTAGCATCCTTACTCATGTGGAAGCTAACTAATTGTACCTTCCACCCTAGAAATGCAGCTTCTTCAGGCTCCTTACTGGCACTGACCCCATAAAGCAGTATACTAGTTGCCAAAGAAAACTAAACAGAAATTAGTATTACAGCATTATGTTATAAAGACCATTAAGTTTGAATTAGAAAGCCAACTGATAATCTTAATTTCACAGATGAGAAACAGATTTGATTTTTACTCCCAGCCACATCCTAAAGGTACCCCACAGCTCCATTCTTGGTGGGCTGTGGTGAAGAAGTTTCTGACTGGTCCTGCGAAGTGGCTGGAGTTGGCGTCTGTCTCTTTGCCAGGGATGAGACTTTATTTCTATTCTGCTTAAAGAAGCAAAGAGGCTGGCTTGCTTGTTACAAAGCAATATTAGAACAGAAAAGACAGACAAATATATTTAAGGTAAAAAAAAAAAATAATAAAAAAAAAATCGATTTGTATGACACTTTCATACTCTTATCATTGTAAACAGTTCTATGTTGTGTTGTGGATTCTCCGTGGGTGCAGCCAATGACCAATAAGTAATCAGTAACCGTGAACCAGACATAGAACAAATCTTATTTTTACAGCGAATGTTAGCTAGGGCACAGGAGTTATCCCCTCATTCCTCTAAAAATCTTCTCTAAAACATTTAACTCTCAGGTGTCCAGCAGTCAGAAATGGATTGAAAAGAAGAAATGAAAACCCCTTTAATTCAGCTCTGATGTGAATGCACAATCACCTAGGTCCCACTTTAACAGTGTTTCTTCCTGAAAGGAAAATACACTACTGCCCTTTTAGTGATGGGATTATGCAAACAACATTTCAACACTTTTGTTGTATACCAATTCTAGGCTAGCCTGGCAATAATTAAGTGACAACCAGTTCTTGCTAGTACTAATATGTTTGTACACCACCCTGTTTAGTGCAAGGGGATTTCTACAGTATAAGAATGAATGTATAGAAAATAGATATTGTTAGTATACAACACATTGATGACAGTTTTCCCACGTTGCCAAGACAAGCAAGTTGAATACTTTTAACCACAGCATTCTGCAATGAGCAATTCATTTACCTAGATATATAGTCTTGCACAAGTAACGTGAAAATTTACACAGACTTTGTAATTTTGGAAAAATGTTAGTGACATCACCAGTGTCATAGCTGTCTGTGTTACGTCTGTGTATCAGTCTATTGAAAGCATTTTAATTTTTCAAATTTTTTTACGTGGGATTATTGTTGTAAAAGTCCAACAGAGTCTGGATTTAAGCTCTGAGTTGAATATTCATTCACTTTAGTGAGAACTATGGTGAAATGTGATCAGTTTTCTGACCTATTTTGAAATTGGTATTCTGCCAACTGGCATTTTGTTTGCACATCCAGATATTATCCACCATATGCTGACATGACATGATGATTGGTTCCAAAATGAAGTGGAATACTTGGCAAATAGAAATATACGGTACAAGTAATACACTGCCTCTAGTCAGGAAAGCTAGCAGTCATTTTGAGAAGACTGAGAGGTTTTAAAATAACTTGAGCGTACACACTGCACAGAGCTGAATGAAAGCTCTCTAGGTCATCTTTTTTTTACAGGTATGAGGACCTCAAAAATTATGAGATCAATGCCTTACAGAAAAAGATTCAAATCTGACACAGCAGTACTAATAGTAGGACTTCAATGGAAGATTAATTTGCATCTTAGGGAGAATTTGGCCCATGTAGCTTCCTCCTCTGGATTCCCCAACTCTTTCTTCTTGCCATCTGTTCTTTTTTTCCCACTGCTCTGTCTTGTCTTCCCGCCCAGTGATGTCTAAGTTATCTGCCTCTCCTGAGTTAAGATCACATTTCATTCAAGCTCAGCCTAATTTTGTATTATTTCTCCTAACCTCTTGCCATTGAACTCTTATTTTTCTCCTAACTTGATGCTCCCATTAAACTTCTGCCTTCTATTCTGAACTGTAGAATCTCTAAAATAAAAAATCTTGTTCCTAAAGAGGAAACACCCCAACTTCTTTCTTTTAATTCCTGTTTCAAAAGCAATGTTTTTGTTTTGCACTCCTTCAGTGACTTCCGTGTGTGCGCTCTCTAATGTAAAGCCTCAAAACATACATGTAAGTTATTGATTGATCTCCGCTATTCTATCTTTTAATGTTGAACACTGCCTGCTTTTTTGTAATGAAGTCTAAGAATTTTTAAAGCAGTACATTAATTTGCCACTATATTTCCTAAGTAATTTTGTTTTTCTGTTCTTGGGGGAATAGGGTGGGCAGAGGGACTTAATACAAATGTTAAAAAATATTTCTCTATAAAAGTTCAACTAGATTTCAAAATGAGGCATCTAAATAGCATGCACTTCGGAGGTTTATGTATTGAACTGCAAGCTTTGCTTGTGAAGCATGAATGGATTTCAGTGCTTAATGCATAACCTTCACCCTTTGCGAAAACTTCAAGAGGACTAAGCCCATTTTAAAATCATGTTCTTCAGAATAAATGATAATAATGTAACAGCTAGCTTTTTTATTGCAATCATTTAAGCGTGCTCATATAGAAAAGAGAAGAATTTGTAAGCAAAGGGAAGAATGACCTTACCAGCATGCAAGTACGCCAGATCAGGATTTTCAATGTCTGGGTGTAGTTCTTTCAAGTGGTTACGAAACTCCACAGGGATATTGGTTCCATAGTCACACTTAGGACAGTTATACATTTTTACTCCTTCATGCTTTCCTGTGTGTAAGATGTGTTTACGGATATTTTCAGCACAGTTAGACCTAAAAAGCAATGAAAAAAAGAAGTTATATAGCAATTTATTCCCTACCAGTTGTTCAAATAAAACCTAGTATTATAACAGAAAATGAGTAGTCATTACTCATTTTTCACTATCTGCCCAATTTTTGCATCCTCATAAGTTTTGCATAAATGTTGTCCTTTGCATGAAGGCTCCCAAAGCTGTTTCGGGTTAACTGAGCAACACATCTGAATCAGAAGCATTTAAAAATGAACAGTATTTTACATTTGCAAAAGCCTTATAATTTTTATTTTTCTTTGGAGTAGTCAGTGAGGGACAAAAATTTAGCAAAAGTCTTTAACTTAACAAAACTGAAATGCACAGCTGCCTGTTAGGTTCCCAACATTTCCTACACAGTTCCTAGATTCCATAGGAGTTGCTGTGCATGGTTTTTGTAAGGATATTCCATCACCTCTCATCTTACCTTATGAACTGGTCCTAGAAAATAAAATTAAGTTGTTCAAGTTTATACCTTTTTGAAAATACACACAGATTCTGATTTATATCTTAAGCACAGGTTTTTTGGAAGCGGTAGAGTTCTCACGCATAACAGTCAGAATATACATACAATTAGTTTTATGCATTTCAAAGAAATGTTTCTAATGATATGCCTGAAAAAAGTTAATAGAAAAAGATTTCACATTTCTTTTATCCACAGAGATCCATGACATTACAGTAATTTTTAATTTCCAGTCTTTAAAATTTTGCAGTCTCATTCCAAAATTATTTTGCATTAGAATTTCCTACTTGTTCAAAGTCTGTGATGAATTCCATATATAATATACTGCTGCTTCATTTATTTCAGTCAGAACTAACCATTATATCTCTTCTAGAATCGAAATAATGGCCTGTGTACAATTTTTTTTCGACTTTTAGTACTGTACAATATTAATGTTGTCAAATTAAGAGTACTAATTCAATTTAAGTGAAAAAAGTACAAACACTCAAGCAAACTATATAAATACATAATACTTTACAAATATTCAAATAAGACAATAGTAGTATTTTGAGCAACTGATAATTTACCTGTCACTGTTAGAAATACCACCTAAAACAGGCACCTAAAAAATGGACCTCAAAATAAACGGGAAGTAGCAGCTTGAAGTTCTGTTGGAGTGCTTGTCTCTCCCTTGGAGATGGTCATAGTAAAGCTGATATCTGCCTTATAGTGCTGCCAAAGCACACCCTCTGTCATGTCCATCTGCTATATACCAGTATAAAGATCAGACTCCCGAGAATGTCAGAGAAGACACTTATGTTCACTGAAAAATACGGGAAACATTGGTCCTCAGCATCTTTCAGGATTCAGCCCTAAAAAAATTACAATGCTCATAAATGTTGTTAAAATGAAACATGTATTTTATTTAAAAAAAAAAAAAAAGGATAGTGTACACTGCAATGAAAGCAGGAGACAATCTGGTAACCTTCTATCATGGGTTATACTTTAAAGGGCACTAGATTAAAGCAGAGCATACAAATCTGAAATAAAATATCTGTGTCCTTTTAGCTCAGCTCTCATACTACGTTAAGGAAAGATATAAAACTTTTTACTTTGAAATATTTCTGTGAAATATATAAAGGATCTGTGGAAACCTATGTAAGAGTTGTGAAGAAAACCCAGCCTGTTCAAGCCATAAAAGGCTGGTTCTATCTCCTTTGATTCGTGAATTTGCTCCAACCACTTTAAACAGAGCAATCCCAAAGTCTCATTTATTCAGTCATCAGTAAAAATCTGTGACTAAACACACCAACATACTGATATATTCATCATGGGAAATAAAAAATTAAAAAAATATATTTTACCATGTGATGAGGCCAGAAAGGCTTATTCAGAAATGAGGAATATGAGATCCTAAGGCCTCTCAAACGGCCTCTCGTATTAGGTTGCAGTGCAGCAATTGCAATCATAAAGTAAACCATGAAGGCAACAACTGGCAAATCCAAGCACCTTTGAAACTAAGTAATACCTTTAAATATGACATGACAAAGACGTACTGCATATATTTTTTTTTTAATTATTCAGTGTGCTTTGAATGCTTGTTTTATTAGGAGTCTTCTCTTGAGTACTGTACAAGTATGTTATTATATGTCTGACACAAAAAACCCCAGCAAAATTCTGTTTATGCATGTACTTGCATCACTTCATCTCATATGAGTAAACACAGAGGTCTGATTTTAAACAGCACTGTATTCTCATTAAAGCTATGCCATGATAAACATCTAACTAAAATATTAGTGTTGCAATAGTGATGATAGTTAAGCATTTGACAGGCTTTGTGTTATAAGATTAACTTCCAGGAGTTTATAAACTTTGAGATAAAGTTTCCCTTTGTTCTGAAATTTGGCGACTTAGAGCCCAGCCCAAAATAAATTGAGTAAAGTCTTTCTGTTTTTTGAGTTCCACTCTGAATTACAGACACAAACAAATAAAGGCATCTTTTAAGAGGCTAGCCTGTGTTCCAGCAAGGCTAAACCAGAGGTTTCTAAGTTAAATTACTATTATCATTTCTTAACGTAAGCATGCTTTCGTCCTTAAGATCCATTTTCCATTTTGAAAATCAAATGTATGTATTTCTGGCAATTTTTCCATGCTCTGCAATAACAGGAAGGAAACTCATTAGGGAGACTTAATTAGTCTAAGGCTATAGTCTATGGGTTTATATTCAACACTGATGCAGAGAAACAGAACAGAAATTTTGTTTTTATTTCACGTCTTGCAGTGAGTCTTATCAGATGCGAAGAAAGGTTTGAGACGTGATGCAAACCCCACAAAAATCCTATTGAAGTGGAAGGCTTGCATAGAGTTTTCAGCATCCTGTCAGTGCTACATACGGTGAAAGAGGAGATGGGATATGTTACTAAGGCACACTGCAGATGAACAGGAAATGTGAGGAGCTGAAAAGCTCAGCCCATACATCCCATGCAACAAGCCTGTACAACTGCCTCCATCAAAGACTGATATATTGGGAAGGGCATAGGCCTGCTTGCCACTGCATTCATCCAGGAGAGGTCCCACGTTTCTGTAAAGGACTATGCTGTGAAATAAGGGAGATAGATGGCAAGTTTCTCCTGAGAAATGCAGCTACTGCTTAAGACGAAAGGAAAACCTCTTTTGGCTGAAGATAAAAAAGGGCTTTTATCTCTAATGTTCATCACACAGTGATGCATTCACATTGCTGTTCTAACTGCACATTTCATGTTGCCATTAGAAGTCCATTCCTACCAACCAGTTACCTGTCTTTCTTTTGCTGCTCTCAATAAGTTAAAGGTTGCTGCATATTCAAGTATCATAAACTGGAAATGACTTGTCAAGTGTAAAATTGTACTTTAGTCACAGAATCACAGAATGGTTGAGGTTGGAAGGGACTTCTGGAGGTTGTCTGGTCCAACACCCCTGCTGAGGCAGAGGCCACCCAGGGCCAGTTTCCCAGGACCGTGTCCAGACAGCTTTTGAATATCTCCAAGGATGGAGACTCCACAGCCTCCCTGGGCAACTTGTGCCAGTGCTCAGTCACCCTCACAGTGGAAACGCGTTTCCTGATGTTCAGATGGAACCTCCTGTGTTTCAGTTTGTGTCCATTGCCTCTTGTCCTGTCACAGGGTACCACTGAAAAAGAGTCTGGCTTTTTGCACCCTCCCTTTAGGTATCTGTGCACACTGAAGACATCCCCCCTAAGTCTTTTCTCCAGGCTGAACAGTCCCAGCTTTCTCAGCCTCTGCTTATTTGAGACACATGCTCCCATACCTTCATCATCTTAGCACACCTTTGCTGGACTCTCTTAACTACATTCCTGCCTCTTTTGTACTAGGGAGACCAGAACTAGAACCAGTGCTCCAGGTGTGACTCACCAGTGCTGAGTGGAGGGGAAGGATCACTCCCCTTGACCTACTGGCAGCAATCCTCCTAATGCATCCCAGGATACAGTTAGCTTGCTTTGCCACAAGAGCATGTGGGTGGCCCACGCTCAACTTGGTGTCCACCAGGACCCCCAGGTCCTTTTCTGCAAAGGTGCTTTCCAGCTGGGTGGCCCCCAGCATATAGTGGTGCCTGGGGTTGTTCCTCCCCAAGTGTAGGTATTTGCACTTCACCTTGAACTTCATGAGGGTGTTGTCAGCCCATTTCTCCAGCCTGTCAAGGTCCCTCTGGATGGCAGCATGACCCTCTGGCGTATCAGCAACCCCTCCCAGTCTTGTGCCACCTGCAAACTTGCTGCGGGTACACTCTGCCCCATCATCCAGATCAATAATGAAGATGCTGAAGAGGACTGGACCCAGTATTGACCCCTGAGGTACACTGCTGGTTACTGGCCTCTGACTAAACTTCATGCCACTGATCACCACCCTCTGGGCCCAGCTGTTCAACATGAACAACGTATCCAAAAAAGATTTAAGTTACTTTTGATGTCATCGTCACTTTGTAAGCAAATCTTAGAATACTGCTAACTACCTAGACAGGAACAGCAAAAAAAGCTGGGTACGTATTGTAACAGCGAGTAAGACACAGCTTCCAATGGATATCTCCAGTGGCATCTGCCACAATGAGGCTCAAAGCTTCTGCACAATGGGGCCTAAAGCAAACTTCCCTGTTCCACGGATGACAACAAAACAGTTTATTCAAGTTTGCAGCGGTGACTGTGCTTGCACAGGCATCATCTATAGAGTGACAAGGAAGCCCAATGCCACATGCCACAGCCCTCCACACTCTTGTCTGCTTCTTAGTAGCACTGATCTGCTTTGCTGCAAGAGTGGAATAAAGTGGAAGGTTAGGAGTAGAATAAAATGCCCAGACATTTTGTCAGCCTGAGAAGCTGCTGTCTTTTTTTATTTTGTCTTCCCTCTCCCACTGCCTCTCTCCTATCCTTATATATATCACTTTTGTTACCCAAAAATAGGGCATTGTGCTAAGACCGAGAAACAGAGTGCCTGGTCTGCAGAACAGTGGGAAAATACACACTCCTGGTGCACAGGGCAAAAGTTCTCATAACTGCCTTCCTCCCTAAGCCAGAAAATACTATTGTTCCTCTAGCCCCTAAAAGTAGTATAACTGGCTCTATGAAGACATTTTCTCAGTTGCATTGGCAAGCTATAGCATGCCACTGACCAGACTCCTCAGCAAAACTAGGTCTACCCCACTGAAAACAGCAGTACTGTTTGGGGTTCTGGACAGTAAAGCACAGATGTGCACTTTGCAGGAGGCAGAGGTGGGAGTGCAAAGTCAGCAGCAGGGAAAAACAGGTGGAACTATGAGCCTTGGAGCAAATTTGTGCCAGGTGGGGAATTGTCAGGCTGAAGGTGCCCACAGTAAGTGCTGTCTTTGGTCATTATTCCCCCACCATCTCTTCCTTCTCTCCCATCTTACAGGGCTCCACCAGCCAGCCTCACCAGCAAGCAGCACCAGCTGTAAGAGGTCAGGCATTTGGGCATGCCTTCCCCACACAGAAGGGCTCAGCCCCAGCCTTGCGGCTGGATGCAGGGGGTCATGCTCTGCCCTCCTCCCAGCCAGCAGCACTGGTCTAAGCGGCCCATGTAAACAGCTGAATTCAGTAGCTAACTGCAGAGCTGCAGCTGCCAAGCACCAGAGCTATTTGCTGTCCCCATCTTTTACGTGGCGTTTTGGATAAAAATCACGAAGTAAAATTCACAAAACATCTTCTGTTAATTCTAAATTTGCCTGTGCAGAATAGAATATTTTCTTAGGGTTTTCTACATGAGAATACATTAGCATTGTATTCAACAGCTAAATGAAATATAGCAGGAAGCAACCTATTTTTATTAAGATGTTGTACTAATAGGGAACTGAAATTAGAACACTCTTCCATTATGCAGTGCCTGACATTTTCAGAAAGATGCTTACTGCGAGACATGGAAACGGAACGTTTCAGAGGTGCAAATGAAGCAAAATGTTAATTATCTAGTCCACCAAGTTTTAAAAATTTTAGCACCTTGCAGGGCTCTTATTTGCACAAAATAAACCTTTTTCAGAAGGTTTTCTCCAGGACATTAGGTACAAACATCCTCTTTCTGCAGAGAAATGCATATAATCTAAAGGACTTATGGCAGTTCCATGGATGTCACTATTTACAACATAAAATCAAACACAGTGATCCAGCCAACCAGTGGAAAAGATTTCTATTTTTCCGCTGTTCATCAGTATGAATCAAATTCACTGTCATATGGAGAGCACTCTGAAGGTCCTCTGCACTGTTTATAGCCCACTATGCAACCTACAAGAAGTACATAGAAACTGCAGTATTTAGATTGAAAAGTAGCAAAGTCCCCAGATACTTTCTTCCAGAAATAAAAGCAGTTATGATGAAAGCAAACTTCTCATGAAAGCAATACGTATAATCTTAGATTCTTGACCTCAGTTATTCAGCAAAAATTTGCAGGTGTTTCTTTCACAGAAAATGCCATCTAACTTGGAAAACTGTCTTTAAATCAAAACTGCAATAATGTAATTACACTAAAAAAGCAGAGCCATAGATTCTTAGAAACGCAAAGTCATACGGAACATTTAGCTTGACCTCATGGATAAGCACAGTTCATAAAAGTTTGCCCAGGGATTCTTTCCTCAAACCGTAACTCTTTTTGGTACTAAAACATGATTTTTCAGAGACACACCAAAATCTGAAGAAAATCATAGGCAAATTACTCTATAGTTGATCACTCTCACTTTTACAAACTATCATATTTCCTATACTCATACATCCAGCTAACAGATAGTGTTACATTTCCAACACATCTCGCCCAGCTGAAGAATCCTCTGCTATCTGGGCATCTAGTGGATGAGCAACAGAGACCCAGTTCCTTTCATCTCACTTTGGGATACTGTTAGATTCTTCCTATACTCTTTTCAGTTGTAAACATTGCTTTAAGCTTTGAATACTAGAGTGCGTATCACAGCAGCAGTGCATACATGAATGCCATGACTTTCCCCGTGCTCTGTATTTTCCAGTTCCAGCCAGGAGCTCTGGTAGTTCCTGGATACTCCTCAAAGCACCAAGGGCTCCTGTTCACTCCTTTAAATACAAGGACCTTTCAGGTTTTTTAGCATTACTGCTTCCCAAAATATAAACCTTCTAGCCTGCCTTTATTTCTTGCTTGCATTAAACTATATGAAAACTAGCACTCAGTAGAGTGATGGTAAACAACCTAATGGGCAGTATTTTCTTGACAGGAAAGAAACAAATACCTCAGTCTGTAGTAATTCCATTATATGAACAGGCTTATTCAGTCAAAACCTTCACAATGACAGTCACTCTGCCCCACTTCTACTAAGCAAAAAACCCAGATAAACAAACCAACCAAAAATTCTTCCCAGCATACTCAAGATTTATCTACATTTCTGTTTTTAAAATAAAATAAACTGACTGCCAGTTAACACAAACAAGCTACAACCTTATACACAATCTGCATATACCACTGGCATTCAGTTCAGACCACAGGTTTAAAAATTAAAGTACTGGCTTACCTCCTTAGTGCTACAGGTCAACACAGTATTTCACAAGAAATAATAAAAAATAGCAAAATATCATGGCCAAAAATACATGCTGAAATATGTTGAAACTAACATTATAAAACTGTAATTATTATTATACATTAGCACACATATATATGTACGTGTATATATATATACATGAGAAATGTGGCACAGTTTCTCAGTCACCTTCTTACTAGCATACACCTGGGTTACTTTTTCCTTGCTCTTTTCCTTTATAAGCAAAAATCCTACCTTTATTTAGTTTTTAAATGACATGGGAACAATCACATGAATACAAGTGCTAGAGCTCTGCAACTGACCTCAATTATCAAGTGACTTATGATCCTATTGCCAGAATTAGCAGCATACCACTCCATGGGAACTCAGGAGGTCAACTACAATGTACCCAGTGCCAGCTCAGTCCTGCCGATGTCACTGCTGGCAAACACCTCTCTATGCTATTCATAAAGACCTCTGGTGGACAGTGGCAATGAACTGCTAGGGGACAGCAACGTCTTTACCGCTATAGCTGTTTCTGCAGTGAACGTTTGCCTGCAGCTGATGCTTTTCAACCATACCAAATACACATCCACATTGTCGTAAAAACACATGCCCGACAATCTGGTGGCCACATGTATTGCCACGTTTTACATGTACTGCCATGTATTGCATGTATTGCCACTCAGAAAATATGAAGTAGCCCATAAATGAGAGTGTACTACATTTAAATGTTTTAATGAGATTTCACGATACAGTTTCACAAAGAAAATAATAAAAATGTATTTGGGATTATTTCTGACACTATTATAGTAACACCCAGGGATAATAATCGTAATGCTTTCTGCTTTTCTACATTTATAGCTTTGCATTTTTTTCTGTAATGATCTATTTGTTATGACATACAGTATGTGTGACAGATGTCCAACGCTGGCTGCTAAAAAGTAGCAGAGCCCTGTAGGGAAGCAGCAAAAACTTGTGCGTCAGCACTGAAAATGATGGAAGATTGATAAATACTGCTTGTGTCTCAGCTCCACTCAGCAGACTAGCACATCCAAACTGTAATCTGGCCACAGATCTACTGTTGTATTTACAATGTATTGGAATAAAAATTCCCAATTTCAAATAATTGATCATTAGAAATATGTGTGATACAAGGAGTTGATTACAATAGCCAAAACACATGCTTTTAAAGGCAAATTTGGGGAAATTGGAGATTCTGAAGGGAAATAAGAAGTGATGTACTCTAGTCTTGTTTACTTCTGAAGAATCTGTAAAGCCGGGTTACAGCCCTGCAAAGTGAATAACAACCAAAGCATAAAGCCAGTGCTGGCATCTAGATCTACTCATGAATTTTCAGTCATAATATTTTTCGGGGGGGGGGGGG
>VYZV01005600.1:62573-78204 GCA_013401275.1 Pandion haliaetus | reverse complement strand
AAGAAAAACCCACCTAAAAGAAACCCTGCACTCTTTACTTTTTATATAAACCCAAATGATTCCTTTGAATCTATTTTGCATCATAGTAATACAGTCCTGAAAGGGCTAATTCAGTATGTTATTCTAGCGAACACAACTGACTTTAGAATAACTGGACCTATTCATACACTTAATGTTATAAGTACATATATAAAGGTACATTGCTAAATCAAGCCAGAATGCACAGATAATAAAAAATACATAGGTTTTGTCCAAAGGATGCCTATATGAATAACATGCCCTTAGTGACTATTTTAACTGAGCACTCATTCTAAAAATACCACAGCACTCCTGTAAAACAATTTTTTGAGAAGTCATTTATCCACATACTTCTTTAAAGGCCACAAGAGTTTACCGTATAACAAGTAAACATAAATTAAGTAAATAATAGAAATTTAGGAAGAAAACTACATATATGTATTTATTTCCTTTTTGTTATCAGATGTGTACAGGTTTGGGTTTTTTTTTTCGCTTCTGGGATGAAAGTAGTCTGTATGTTCCAGGGCTACTTCCAAGAGTTTACAGAACAGCAGCTTACTAAAACAAAGCGAATGGCAAGAGCAGAATATAGCTCACAATATCCTGATATCCTTTCTTTCTAAATAGTAGATGGTTATAGATCAAAAAGCTGTGCTTTAAAGAAAAGAGTCTAAATAGTTCCACTAGAGTTCTAAGATGCATTGCTTTCAGTACCACCCTTCCTTCAGCTATATAACAACAACATGATCTCAAAAACCAAACCAACAACAACAAAAAATGCACGCAGAAATGCATGTAGAGACACATATTTGAAGGTCAGGTTTAAAAACAAAACCAGATTAAAACAGCCAAGGCTGATCCTGACAACACTTAAGACTGCACAAGTATTTGAAAAATTCTATTTATATGCATTTAGTTCTCATGAAAGGTATTGGATTACTAGAAATGAGAGATGAGATTTTCTAAGGAGACTATGGGAATTAGGCACTGACATTGCACTTCAACTGAATGCAGGCTCCCAGCTGTTCAAGTTAAACAGTATCACAGTCTTGGCAACAGTAAGGTTTCACCATAAGGGTACAGGCTTTCCTATGCTCTTACGATGAAATGCAATCCTATGTTTACGATGCAAAAACTGGCTCCAGGAAAGCTGGTATGTTCCCACTGCACAGCATAGTGAATTTAGAGGACAGCACAACAGAATGATGTTATGCCACTCACTGCATGGAGGACCAACAGAAAAATCAGTCTTGGCCTCTGAAAAATTACAATCTAAGCATTGAAAAGAATACGATAATCAGAAAATGGGCAAAAAGAGTAGCAATAGGTTTGGGAAGCATGGAATCAGTAAAACACGGTAGAAATAAGCTTCTGTCTTGATTAGGTGCACCGTTGGGCATGGAAGTACTAGAAGGCAACCTAGTCTGTCCTCCATAACCATTCAAATTCCCAGTACAATTAGTAGAGATAAGAACGAACTAACGTAGGTTTCAAGATTTGCTTAAATCAGGTGTCTACTCTTTCTAAAGAAAGTGTAGGTACTCAATATGAAACATCAGGAGCTCTTGTGTGCTCTGGAAAAGGAAACACTGGTGTCCTTAACTTTCTAGAAATTAAGGCACTATTCTAGGAAGTAGAACTCTTGAGTTTTGGGCTGCCCTTATCTTGATGAGAGCTGAATCTTGTTCTCCTGTGTCCCAGGAAAGTGCATTAGCTGGCACAGAATATCCTGCATGTACCCTTTCTTCTTGAAACTCTACCAACGGACAGTGAAGAACCACCAGGAGCCCACAGCAGATCTAATCCCTGTTTTCAGAATTGTTCTTCTGTTTTCAGTTATGTTCCCCATATAACTTTCCTACAAAATCCAAAGAATAGGCTCCCAAACCCCTGTTCCGTGCCCTCTCAGAATCCTGAACAATAACTAGAATCAGGCTGCGGACAGCACTGCTGTTATTAATTGAATGAATCCTGACTTGTCTAGTATTCAGGCCTCTAACATATACCCAAGAATACAGGAAGGTGTACCAAAAGCCTTGAGGCAGAAGATACCCATCTTCCCAGGACAGAGACATCTGAGCATGCCTCAGTGATTTCACTTAGCTGTGCAAGAACTTGCAAACTCAACAGAGAAGGAACTGAAAAATAGAAACTCCTCTAGGAGTAGCTGCTTTTGGATTTACATGGGTTTTGTCACAATTTAGGGGATTGGTATCCTCTCTGCAAAGTTGAGCGGCAACTAAAAGTTTCTGGGTACTTGATCTCACGATCTACTTGCCTAGTTTAACTTTTTTACTGTTCAGGATAAAAAGTCTTGTGAAAGGTGCTGCCAACTCACTTCTTAGAAATGGAAAGCCAGGAAGTACTTCATAACAGGCAGAGAATCGTCGCTTCACTGAGGACATGGAGGTGATGTGATTAACACCAGCGGGGCCAGGACTTCACCCAGTCTTTATTTTTGTTTTATAGTACTGACCCCATGACAGTACACACTATCCAGCCAGTGAGAGCTGACTCCCAACTAAGCTATGGAGCAGAGATGCTTAGATGGAGAGGGGCTTAGTTATAATCCTTTCTGTTACAGTACTCCTGCCATACTACTGGTGAACTGAAACTAAAAATGGGCACTTCAGAGCAAAAAAAAAAAAAAAAAAAAAGATTCTACTGATATTATGTTGTACTGTTCTGAGGGAAAAGAGATCCAAACTTGAAGAAGGAAGCCAGGAACAGATGTGGGTGGACAGGAACTCAGCTAGAACAAACAAATGCTATATTTGCCTTTAAAAATACACTTCTGCAACCTAGAGCACCAGTAGAGCTGTTGTCACCCAATACTGTATACTCATCTCTCACCTCTTGCACCACCACCAGGCAACACACAGCAGTTCCCAAAAGCTGCCGTCACCGGCCTCGATCGGGCTGATTGCCTGACTTGATGTTGCTGCATTTATTTAAACAGAATGGATAGCAGCCACCTGCTTTGCCCTTACAAGGGCTCAGATTTAGGTCTTCCCTCTCTGGTCTGACAGAGACTTGAACAAATCTGGTACAAATTCCTTCATCTTTGAAACCTTGCTTCTACTTAAAAGTATTTTTATTGCTCCTCAAAATGACTACATTTGAGCATACAAAAATCAATCAGCCAAATACCGTATAAGATGACTGTGCTGTAATTTATTAGTGCTGATCAAAATCTTAAAGGCTGAGTAATTAAAATTCAAATTAAAATGTGATGAAAGTCACATTTAGTCACCTAAATGAAGAGGCTGAATTCCAAATAGATACAGAGCCCCTGGACCTCATGTGAGACGAGAATTTGTGATGCTCAGTATCCCCAGAAACACGTAAAAAGAACTTAATATTTTTTCAAACTTTGCTTCTTTTCCTCACGTAAATACATCTATCTAGATCTATGCATTACGTCACAATTTGTCAGTAAATGACCTAAAGAAAACAGAAGAAATGCCAAAGAAAGCACTTGTGAAATAATCTCTCCATAATGGGAAGCTTCTTCGTACTCGCTGACCGAATAAGAAATGCCAGTGCTCTCAATCTCAGGGGTACAAATCTCTCCCAAATAATCTCTTTTCTAAAGAAAAATAGAGATAGCTGTGTGTGTTCTCTTTATCCTTAAAAATACCTTTCAAGTTTTAACTTTTAAAATGACCTGTCCTGACAACTTGCAACAAACAGTTAATTTGGGACCCAAAAAGATTGATACACGAGCACTGTACCAACTGAAGCATGGTCTCCTATGCGTTCTTGCCCTGTTCACTACATCTCCCAATGCAGTCACAGCAGCTCCCCAACATGTCCTTCAAGATACTCCCATCAGGCAAGAAAAACCAGCTGTGCTTGGTGGGGAGGCTGGAATAATACACTGGCTGGTTGTAAGAGAGAATGCATGAGAGCTGAATTTTGCCTGCCTGTTCCTCACTGATTTTTTTTTTCTCTCCTCTCCTCATCCACCTCTTTCAGGAAACACGTAGAAACTTAAATTACCTCAGCAACTACTATGGGGTGCCAGTTTTGACTGAAACTGGCCAACAGCTTAAAAAGTTATTAAAGAAACTGACAGAAGATGGATGGATGGGCTGGTACAAGTCTCAGAATAAGTTAGGGACATCGGGCTAAAAATCAATCCTCATCAACTGATTTATAAAAATTGCCTTTTTGAAATAAAGGCATATCTATTTCCTGAGAAGAAAACAAACTACTAATGGCTTTTTATATGTTAAAATACCCATAGCAGGTACCTCCAAAATTTGCTAATGGAAATGGTTTTCTGTATTTTACCAAGAGCTTATTAATAAAAAGATACATGAAATGCCACATTTTTCTAATGAAAAATCATCAGAACTTAAGAATTCATTTTGATAATCACCATACCTTTTACAACTTCAAAACTATTTTAAGTATTCTTTGCCCTGTAGACTGTGCGTGCAATATTTCAACAGAAATGTTTTGAGGAAGCTCAGTATGGGAAGACATTCCACATGGGATTTCTAGCAGAACAAATTATGTCCTCAACTACAGCTGTTAGAGAGAATCCATAATTATCTTGAACAGGGATTGAAGGAGAGTGCACTGAAGTTACCAATACAAAGCTGTAAATACTATATTTTAAGGGGTACCAGCAATATCACAAGTAAGATGATGTTCAGGCCGTTTATCATGTCACCAGAACCACTTGATGTATTTATAGGATTATAACACAAATAATTTTACAGTATTATGAACTGCAGAATTTCTAGTTGTGTGTTTTTAAAATGATAACATCACTAAAAATATAAGAAGATAGCAATGCTAAGGAATATTAGAAATGTTACTTTAAAGCATTATTAAAAAATAGGCATATATGTGTATGGACCTATATTCTAGGAATCATGGTAAGCTGGGCAGTTTGCCTAAATGGAAGGGAAACCAAACCAGAACTGGACTGGAGGTCAGTTGGCCTGAGGTACAGAGCAACCTGCAGCTGTGCTACCAGTCCTGGAAGCACCAGGGAGATCTGGATGGTCTGAGAGTCAAAAGTCACTTTGCAACCTCCTCTTTACTTCAGGAAGAGTAATCAACTTGCTCTCAGGCTATGAAGAGCAGCAGCTAGTTCCTCTCCCTCTCTGTTCCCTCTACCTCCCTATTTCAGTTCATTTACAGAAGGAGGTGGGGAAATATCAAGGAATGTCTCCACTCCAATTCCCCGGCCCATGGGTGTGGGAGAAAGGAGAACAGCATTGCACCAGCCTATTTCTCCCAGCACACTAAGCCTCATCACGTATAACCTGTGAGGGAAAGATGAGGAGTGCCGTACAGACCTCATCTTTCCTCTGAGGATGTAAAATGAGAAGCAATATCTTTGACCCAAGGCATCCAAGAATGCAGAACAATCTTTTTCATATATATTTTGGATTCTGTTTTTTTCTTCTTAATTATTTTTCCATTATTAAAAGAACATATTTAAAAATAAATTAAAGCACAAAATTCAGGTACATGTAGTATGCAACGGGTTAAAGACAAATGCTAAACAAACAAACCTAATATAATAAATAAATTCAGTGAATGCTACTATCACCACTTTTAAATTTTTTAATAGATGGAAAGGAAACTGGAAACTAAAATGCTAACTAAGCACCACCCGGCATATGGAATAGCTCTGAGATTTTTTTAAAAGTGGTTTTCAAAAAAAAAAAAAAAAACCCCAAAAACCCCAAAACCCAGTGACAACACCAGGACAGCACTCCATCACTTGCAATAACAAAACTGTGGGCTTTATGTGCTGGCTTTTATAAAGCAAGTCCCAAAGAAGTCTCAGCTATATCTATACCTGCTATTCAGAGCTAAAGAGGCCTAGCAAAACCACAAAGACCATCCCAATCAGGGACAAAACAGTTGTAACAGGCAACTTAATAAGCTACTTGGAAAATAGGCTCCTCTCCAGACTGTCTCTTTGTAAGTAAAGCCTCAAGTGAAATACATCCCTGATCCATGACTTGAGAATAGAGTATCATACAACAGAGTCTGCAAAATGGTTTTATGGAAGGCGAGCTGTTGTACACCAAATGGCCTGTCCTCCCTACGCCACGTTCTCCTACAGAGAACACAGCACCTTCTCCCAGCAGCTCAGGAAAGAGAAAAAGGCGACTGATGGTATGGAGAGCTGCAAGGCACATGCAAACCTTGAGACAAGCTCTCCTTGTTCCTGCCAAGGCTTTTACTGGCCAAACCTAAGCAGCAGCTTTGACCTCATGGGTTGTGAAGCAACATCCTGGGAACTCTGAGCTCCCACGTCTCCGATGCCTGTCTCCAAAGCAGATTGTCTAGAGCACTGAAGATCTCAGAAGCGGGCTTTCAGTCCGTAGGGGTTCCCCACCACACTGGGGAGAGGGTGGCCAGCAGCACCAGCTTCCCAAAACCAGGTGCCGACTCTGCCCCAGAGCCTCAGTCCTACCATATTGCGTTGTGGTCCCTGGAAAACACCCTCTAGCCCCACTGCAAAGGTGCAGGCTCATGCATCGAGCCCACGAATTCCACTTTTGAGGCAGGGAGCCTTGTGGTAGAGGCAGAGTCTTCAGTACCTGTGTTGCCAAAGTGCCCCAACGTAAAGGTCCAGGGGAATCTGGGCAGAAACTATCACAGAGACAAGGGCAACTCTCCCAGAATACACAAGTGATTTAATTTAGCTTCAATAAACCAGGAGTTTCTAACAAAGCCATATTTATTTGGAAAACCGCTCACCAATTCTAATGCATTAGAAGTATCTAAGTAGCAAGTTTTCTCAAACAGAAAAGCTCTGGTTTTTCCTCTCCTTCCTTCCTTTACTTTCTATTCAACAGTGCTTTTCTTTCTCTCATTTTCATCAGCCTTTAAAGGGAAAAAGACCTTTCCCTTTCTCTCCCTTGCACTAGGCTACACCTCTTTCTGGAACCATTTCTGAACTGGTTTTCTGTCACTTCCCAACATTTTAACCTGTTTTGTATATCACGTATGAAGAATGAAGAGGGAAGGTTGTCACAAAGACAGCATTAATACAGAAACATTTTTACATGGTAGTAGCCATACTGCCTGGAGACTAAACCACACATAACACAACAGGCTAGTGTCTATTAATCTCATCTTGAAGGCCTGTAGCACTACCAAAATATTTTCAGATTGCTAACTACCAGCCAGGTAGTTAGCTAGTAGTTAGCAATAATAATAATTCCTTGTAGATTTGACCACCCCCAAAGATAGCTTTGGCCCTTTTATAATGACTGGATTGGGGATTAAGGAATGGCAAAAGAAACAAACATGTTTATTTTTTATTCTGTGTTAACAGGCAAGAGTGAAGAAAACATATATAGTTGCTTTAGCCTTTTTTTAAACTACTTTTTACCTAAAAGGGTCATATTAATTAAGCTCTGATGCCCATGATTATTTTTAGATCAAATTATTCCAACAAATGAAAGTTTATTTGTAGACATAAAAGATCTTCACTGTACATTTTTATCAGAAGCACTGTAAGAACAGGAAATTACAAGTCTTTTTTGTTACTAAAAGCTATATTAAGACCATAGCCTTGCCATTCATCCTGAGGTTAGTACTAAAATTTTATTTAGTATCAAAATACAACCTACTTGAGATTATTTTAGTTTGAAATATATGCTAGCATTCCAGATTTATAAACATTAATTAACTATATATTAAATATAAATATATTTATTATAATGTATTTATGTTCCTTAAGAAAGAGGAATAGATAAGACATTGATGATTGCACATCATAGCCAGAAAGAAAGTGTGAGGATAGGGAGAAGATAAAAAGTGATAATAGAAGACATTAGTTACATTAATCTGTCCACGGCATGAAGTGGTCTTATTCATAGTTCCTAAACACCAAGTACTTCAGGTTTTGGGTTAAGTGTGTTGGACTCCGATTAAAAAAAGAGCATCAGTACAGCAGGGGAGAAGCTGCATAAGAGGAAATGTTTAGGGACGAAGCCCAAATTGAACAGCAAGGGGGAGACAGTAACTACCAAAAGAAATCAGGAAACTGAGAATGTTTTAGCAGAACTTAAATCAAAGTGTGAAAAAACTGATAGAGCGCTCAGCTAGGGTCACGACAGGCTGCAACAGAGAGAAGCTGTCAGAAGTTAAAACTACATAGAAATTTTTACATTGATATCAAAATGGCTGCATGTCTCAGTAACATTAAACTCAGTGGTCACCCCTGAGTAACTCAGCATGGCATTTAGGCTTAAATACATCACTTAAAAGTTGTACTTCAGAGGACTCAACACAAAATGAGGCTAGAATAGTATGCTTGCAATTGCATGACTGGTTTAAAGATACTTGGGCGGATCCTTAAAGTGCCAAATCTGGTGGTGCAGTGTTACCATCAGAATCACAGATTCACTGAATTAAAAAGGCAATTTTTAATTCCTCTTACTTAGAGTGGCCACAGGAAAAAAGCTGGAAAGCAGGAATAAATAAATAAATAGAAATAAGAAAAAAAAACCCAACAACAAAAGAAGCCTGAGTTACCAACGCTCAGGGAATTATTGATGGATTTCCATATCATAAGGAGAAAGTATTATTCATTAAAATAAATAAAAATCTGTATTACTCTTCTACCAAATAGAGTGCATTTACTATGCTATTAAAAATACAGAAAACAAAGGACTTCACAAAGTGACTATACTATTGCATGCTGTGCAAAAGCCTCTTAACAGGGTAATTTCATCGTGGACCACAGTCATCAAGTCTACATACACCAATATATTTGTGTGTGCATGTCCATATATGTCTTTTTTTTTTTAAATTTTTTATTTTTTTTAAGAAACAATCATGCTTTCTAATAAGCATACATTGTCTTAAGCAGTCCATGCAGTGACACTGGCATCTGGCAGGGAGGACACGGAGGGCTAAGAGAGATGGAGTTTAAGTTCTTTTGTACGGTGCAGCCAACACGATTCTTCAAAATTGCAGAGACAGGATTTCTCAGTCAGTGCAGACAGCATACACACCTCCCAGCGAGGGCCGTATCATGATTTTTGTGCTCTCTGGTTCTACAAATTTCTGAATGTTAGGAGCTACATCCGAAGTCAAGTTTCTTGGTTAACATGATAGCTGATCTGTATTTTGCACTATCACATTGCATATTTTTATTCTGAGTTTACCACGTGCACTATTTGCCATAACTTAGGTGGATATAAAAAGTTTTATTAAGCAACAGAAACATGACAAAGGGAATAATACTAACCATTATTTTGTACGCCATGTGTTCACTAGAATAATTAAAGTGGCTTTGCGGCTATATCTAAACTTTATTTCAGATTATTTTCGTTTTATAGACTTATATGGTACAGCATATTTTATTCCAGATTAATAGAAATATTACCAAATATTTTATCTGACTATTTATTAAAAACTAAGGGCTGAATAATATTCTGAGGAGTTTGCATCTGGGAACTATGCCCATGCACTGACAGAATTTCTCTCTAAACCTCTATCTTCATTTGTTTATAAGTCTGCTAGCACAAAGCACTGGATATCCTCAACTCCTGCTGCTGATCACAACAGAAGCTTAAGTGCTTCCTGAAGGCTCCGTTTGCTCTATTACATGCATGCATTATTGTCCTTAGCAATTTCTTATTAGTACAAAGTGTATGCACTTTTTTTGCCTAATTCTGCCTTTTTTATGTATATAAAAGTGTTTTTTCATAGTGCAGTGGTGGTTGCCACTTGGAGCCCTCATCAGCCTAATGTTCCATACAGTTGCATAACCTAGTTATTTCCCATACATGCATATTGAATTTCACTGGTTACAAAGAGCATATTAATGTTAACGTTTTAATGATAAATACAGTTTCATCATTTTATGTAGAAGTTGCCTTAACAGCCTTTCAGTTTTGCTATGAATAAGTACATATTGTTACCTCAGCATTTAAAGTAGTCCCTAGTTATCCTTGATATGAGAGAATAGCACACAGCTGATGAAATCATACCAAGACAACTAAAGGTTATTAAATTCACCAAAATAAACAGAGAGAAAACACTTACTTTGCACATTCTTATAACTTAGGTGCAAATCCTAGAGTGTATTATAAAGTGGTCTTTACAACCTATGAACAGATACTATAAGTCAGAGGGAAATAGGAACTCCCTAGGGATGCTGTCCAAAAAAAGAAAAGTAGCCCCTGTGGAGTCACTCCCCCTAAGTCATGCTGCTGCTGCTGCTGAAAATATGCAATGAATCCTTCTGCAGTTGGAATTTCAGATGCCATAATCCCTTACAGAATGCTGTCTAATTATTTTATTATGCATAATAAATGTAAAATATTTATTTTAGTTTACATAATTATATTAAAAATGTATGCTATTTATTCTCAGTCTTGTAAGACATCCTTCACAAGTCATGTACTTTATAGAAAGGTGCATTTACGGAATTAATGCTGTTTTGCTGGCCTCACTGTTTGTCTTATACAGCTTCTAAACCCTCTTATCTATGGCTGCAGAACATCACCAATCCCCTGGACGTTGTCCTCCATTCCGTCCTTCCCCTTACCGCCACGGGTACTCATGCAAAATGAACCATACAGTGGAATCCCAGAGAAATGAGAGTCATCTTGTTTAATTACAGCACAGGGATGGCACAAAGTACATGAACATTATACCTGTCCCACACTCTCCCAGTCAAAGTTGTAGCAATAGTGTTTCTGTATCACAAAACTGTGCCAGTGCTCCTCCTGAGCCCTGAACTCCAACAAATTTGACTGTGCGAGAAAAGCAGGGCTCTGCCTTTTGCCCCTCTCCACCGCAAAACAATGTAATCCAGACCCATTTCGTACTGAAACATCCCCCTCACACACACCATGAACATAAATTATTACTCGCCTGAGAAGCTCTGATAGTTACATGGAAAGTCAGTACTGATGGGAGTTGAATTTAAAGCCTAACATATGAGTAAAATGAGATTCCTAATTCTTTACTTTAGATGCATGCACAAAACCAGTTCAGTTTGTGAAACTGCTGTACGTCTGCTTCTTTCATTGACACCATCAGACTTATGGGAGTTTAGCACTTCTGAAATCAGGCTAAATTCAGGTGCCTAAATATGTTGCAGGTTTAGAGAGTCTGGCCACAGACTACACAACCGACAGATTTAGAAATCAGTTGAAGTTCACAGGCGTTGTTCGGTTTCAGGAGGTTATACAGCTCTTCACCACTGACTGTGCCCATTACCAAATGCAAACAGCATCATTGTCAGTATAACTCTAGGACTGTGTAATCTGAAAAGTTCAGCCACATAACACATCTTTTTTAAATGACTAAGGAATATAAAATAAGCATTGCATGTGTAATGGTGGTGTAGGGCCCTATGAGACCAATTCTGTATTATAAAATTAAGTTGAACATTAATTAGGACTGAATGAATATCTTTGTATGACAAAGTGCACTGACTTAAGAATGGAGAGACATGCCATGTGATTTGAAAAAGTAAATGCAAAGGAAAATCGTGCATATTTTTATCTAAATAGGGCAAACCTAAACTGAAAACACAAATGTGAAAAAATATAACCAAAATGTTTAACAAGCAAATTTTTATATTTACAAATATATTTTTTCTTCCTTCCAAAGGAATTAGATTTTTAAAAGTAGACTGAAAATGTAATTTCAAATTATAATCGATATTAGAAGTTGCATACTGCTACATAGAAAAGCAGATGTTCATTTGTTATCAATATACAAAAGATTTAGACAAAAATAAATATCAAGCAGTCACAGTACAAAAAGTAGAGATGGAAGGTAACATTTTTGCAAGAATATTTAAGTACCACCGTAAACATAGATTATAAAAGCAACTTGGTAAAATAAAATGAGCAACAGCTCCCATTTTCTTTTGGGGAATATGCACACTATCAAGAATATATAATTTGTGAGCTAAAAAATGCTAGGTTTATTATTCACTTCAGAAAACCACATCCATTCATGCCTTTTCCTAGTTAAGAAAAGAATTTCTCATGCTGTGGGTTATATAGGGAATAAATTCCCTTTTCTGGTCCATGCAGCCAAAGTCAATCTTTTTCCCATAGTATCTCACAGCCTATGTCACGTCAGTTTTTGTGGCTAAGGAAGANNNNTTCTAGGTGCTTGTCCAGTCACAGGTGACCCAGATTTTCATAGCAGTTCCTAAATTCAGATTAATTTCTTTTAATAGCCTTTCTTTCTGTACTTCTAGCCAGGGTTAGCTAGCCTTTCACTCACTGGACTGGCAAGAGTTTTTGCCGGATGATTGTTCACAATTTCCTCACGAGGAACTGAAAAGCTTGAAATCAGGAATCTCTAAGAACCCTCTGAGCGCTGATGAACTGAACAGGAATAATTAAAATACCTTGTATTTAGACACTCTTTTAATTCAAGCATCTCAAACTACTTTATAGAGAAATCATTTCACCTATTGGTGAAAGGAGACTTCATGGTGGCACTAACAATACTCTACTCCATATCCATACACAAAATGAGGAATATTCACCTCGCTGAAACTACAAGGGTCATTAAAGAGTCTGCAGTTGCCAAGCAACACTAAACAGCAACATCTGAAATAGTCTGGATGAACTTACAGTGCAAGGGCTGAGCTGAAAGCACCATAGTGAGAACTCGAGCACTAGACACGGGGGTTTTATCACTAGGTCAGCAGAATGTAAAGTCCTGATTTTATGTTTTCTGTAGGTGACACTCGCAAGAGTACACACCTTCTGCTGAACTGGTGCAAAGGACATTATATACAGAGATGCTAATACCTTTCCATGAAAAGAGATAGTACTGGGTGAGTTGACAAGGACGCACCATGTGATTCCCTTAAAAGTATATTTTAAAACAAACAAAAAAAAAATTAAGAGAGAGAAAGATATACTTGCCAACAAGGTTGGCTAATGTCCCAGGACTGTGGAAACTGGCAGGCACAAGCAGGACTGCTGGGCTAATAAATACAGCAGCCCCTCTACTGACTCCTCTGCAGCTACACCGAGTGCCTCACTGCCTCTGTGAACTTGCAGCAGCAGCACAGCTCTGATTCCTGCATCCCTGCCAGATGTTTTTCAGCTGAGCTCAGAACAAATTTCCTGCAGAATCAAAGCTTCATCAGCTGGTATCTGTAGAGATCAGCCTCCAAAGATTAGGTCAAAATTGGCCTGCAAGTGATGGAAACTAACATCTTATTACCATGAAACATTTCTTTTTCAATATTATAGAGGCAGGGGATGCTCAGAGATTTCTTATTAATCCTGGTAAAGTAAGTTATATGCTTGCTTCTTCTCTAATAACCTCCAATATAATAAAATACTAGTAAAAAACTTGTCAGTTCTTGGAATTTCTATCCCATACAGAAAACTGTCCATGCAAAGAAAAATGATCGCCTGTCTTTCACTAAACAGAGCATTAAAAGTTACTCATTTTGTCATACTGAGTGAAGGAATTGCATCCACTCATTGCGTGTGTATAACAAACCCCAAACTGCAAAATGATTCACATCTACAACACTCCCAGTCTCCAGGGTCTTCAAGCCAGGAACTCAAACCCACTGTAACCCACCTCTCATTACCTAGTTCTGTAATAAGACTATTCCTTCTAATTGGGATGATTCATTAAAGGGGACGACCACTGGATTAAGCCTCCGCAAACATGCAGCACCAAAGAGAGCACTCCTTTTATCTTCATTGCAGCACATCACATGAAGCTATTGCTTATATGCTCTCGCTTCACTCAACACAGACCTTTTAATGCAACCACTGACATACACAAAACCACCTCTCTTTCTTAGATGACTTACTGAAGCTGACAGAAACGCTACTATTTAAAAAAAAAAAAAAAAAAAAAAAAAAAAAAAAAAAAAGAGAAAGAAAACCAGCAGGGGGACCCTTAAGGTAGCAGCACAGAAATGGAAGCTCCCCCCCGAGGTTATCAAATTCAGTTCTTTGCAGTTCTAGGCAGTAATTTAATGGGTGCTCAATAGAGAAGAGTTCACAGAACATTTACTTCATGTGCACAAACCAATGCAACAAAAATGTTTGCACAGAAACTGCATGATCACTGCAGAAGCTTTCTGTACAGGAGCTTTCTGTAAAGTAGCTCATAAATAGCGTGAAACCAGCTATTATGAGAGCAGCTAGGCTTTGTTACATATTCTTGTTTTAGGAAACTACATTAAAACTTACAGTAAAAGAACATTACACTTGTATGCTTAGCATTAAAAGAAGAAATGCTACAGTGGTAAAATCAAATGTTTAACTTTCTCCTGTGTGCATGCATCACAGCACATGCATCTAATTACATAATCATATGCCATTTATCAAATGCAATACTGATTTTTTAAAAAACTTTTTGAACATCGACTCTTGCAAACTGCTCATAAATAACCTCTATGGATTCCTTTATAGTACACATAGACTAGCCACCTCGCTGCAAGGTATTAAAAGTATTCAAGATTGTAGAAGTACGTTTAAGAAGAGTAAAGAATAATTTAAGAAGTACTATAAGATCATTTAATAAGTAGCCTATAATGAACAAAAGACACATGGGATGAGCACCAGAAGGAATCTTAACCGTCCATTCATGTGATTTTTGAGAATCTAATCTACTGCACTAAGGTTTTAGTGGTGCAACATGGGAGACTTTGCCATGCAACCAACCCTATGGCCAACTCTCATCCAAACACCCGGGCTGGCAAGGAGAAGGAAAACTGGAGCAGAAAAACAGGACTCTGCAGCACTGTAACTAGTTCCAGTTGCTTCCCGTTCTAATAAGTGTCTGGTGAGTATTTAGGCTGCTAAGCCTTTTAGGGGACTTTTCCTTTCTTGGTGAAACGGTTACAACTCAACCGAGAAAAATTTCAAAACTGCAACTGATTTGAAAAGGCAATGCAGATAAGCAGCCTCACCATGGAGAATTCTAACAGACACTAGAGCAGCTGTGAAACAAACACTCAACATTAGCACTGCAGTGTTACCACTAAAAGGTTTCCCATCATTTGTTTTTCTTTATAAAGTAATACCTAAATACTGAAGACTAAGTTTTTAAATTTAGCTCTTAATTTAATATGTAATTACTGCTGCCCTGATGGTGTTTTAATGGCAATATATTTTTATTGGTGACTTCAAATGAACCTCATCTGATCACCTTAACCCTTCTCTCATCATGCTTTAGTTAATGACTCATTACCTGTAGTCACACCAGGGACATCTGTAAGGCTTTTCTCCAGTATGGACACGCTTATGTCGTGTCAGATGTGATTGCGTTGTGGAAGCAAAGTTACACTCATCACATTTGAATGGTTTCTCTCCTAGAAGGTGACAAGAGAAGATAATGCGTTATCAGTTTTCATCAACAGAAAAGGAAGACAAGTCTAAATTTCTGCTATATCCCTTGAGATAGATTTTAGTTCATGTATACATAACAACCACAAATACAAAATATATTTCCAAATACGTGTATTAATTGCAAAATACTATTCTCACTATGAGACATACACATCAGTAGCCAACTGACCTCCCACATGTGGTGTTATGCAGCAGCAAAAAGGAGGAGAAAGAACCACACCGAAACAGGGTAACCATGTTACTGGGCCTTATTTCATGAA
>VYZV01005600.1:51837-62530 GCA_013401275.1 Pandion haliaetus | reverse complement strand
AATATCATCACCAGGTGACAGGCATTCCTCTCACCCTACACCTTCTGTTGAAGTTGGGCCCATGAACAGCCGTGAAAGCAACACTGGTGGAGACAGAAGGTGAGAAATCAGTCTGAAGCTTGTATTCAGTGCCTGCTCAGAAAGGAACATCTCCAGAAGGAAAGTGTCTAGTCCTGGATTTTTCGTCTTATCCATTAAATAACACACATAAACCAGGACTGAGAACATGAACCAGAACTCAGTGCTCCATTCCCCGACTCTTGCCTGCTATCCTTCTGCCCTTGTGAATCTTTTATGAACAGTGGGCCAATTTCAGCAGAGGGATTTGAAAAGTTAATGAAAAAAAAACCCAAACCAACCACCAAACCTAGACTAGAACAATAGTATTTTCAGAAGACTAAAATTCAGTCTGCTGAATGTGCAACTGCACTGAAAATTTCTAGAGGACTACTAACTGAAGATAGCTAAAAACGTCTAGCTTATAAATTATTATGTGAAAAGACTACTTTTTGTTCCAGCAGAAGGGTCCACCCCTTAAAACACACTAAGACAAAATCTCATGACAGATACACATACTGCAACGCCTAGCTGAAACACCTGCATCCCATTTTTCCAACTGGTTGCTCCAGAAATATTCTGTGTAGCTTACTGGCACGTGTAATTACCATTTACGGAGGAAACAGGTTTCCTTTTGTATGCAGAAGACAAAAGGCAGCTCCTAACTTAGGTGATCTTGACTGCACTGTGCAAGCCTTCAGAAGTATTTATCCGAAAGACTGCATAAGGAATCAACATCCCTAACATAAGAAGTCTGAATAAAACTGCTAGGGATGGACACCCACCTTGCAGACAGTTCAGAGGTCTAGAATAGGCAGTTTCAAAATTGAACCCTAAGCCTCTTAGCTGGTACAATTTGCAGTTTTTCAGACTGACAGGAGACACACCAGCAGCAGAAGACACATCACTAGCAAAAGGCCGCTCCCAAGCGGCTGTGCCTCCAAGCCACATTTTTCAAGCCTGCTTAAAGTGTAACACACTCAAGACTTCCAAAGAGACTTTGCCAGAATTCTGAGAAGAAAGAGAAATCTGCATTGTTCGTTCTTGGAGACTGTTGGGTTTTTTTTTCCTCCCAAGTGAAAAAGAAATGCAAGGTCCTCAGGCCTGAAAAGCCTGTAATGTAACGCTGTATGGAAGGACAACGGAGCAGCTTCTGAAAGCTCCATAAAGAGTTGGAATAATTGCTTTCAGCAGCTGCTGGAGAGAATACCAGCCACTATTTTTCATTTATTGTTTCATGGGACAAGGAAAGGTGAAGGGGCAGGACACAATGCGGAATCTTCTATGCTGGACAAATTGAGACTGCTAGAAAGTATGTCTTTCCTGCCCCAAATGGGGTTTTCTTGTCAGACACTGACTCTCTGCTCTGGAGAAGCTGATTCTCCCAGCAGCTTGAATGGTACTGGCTGCTGCTTCAATTAAACTCTCTGGGACATAGACTCCCTAGCAACGTAACCTGTTCTTGAACTGAAGATTTCCTGTGCCTGATTTATTTTATCTTCTAGTATTAAAGAAGATAGCAACATTTTCAAGCCTAAGTAGTAAAGCCACAGGTATTTTAGATAACATACATACTTATTTTAACTGCTTTCATTTAAAATGCATTAGAACCTTGCCAACTTGCCCCCTTGTAATAAAAAAATAAAATAAAAAAAAAAAGCAGATCTGAACTGAATGGAGATTTTTAGTTTGCCATTCAGGGGAAGATGGATCAGGTAAAGGTCTGCTGCTGTGCTGGGGCAGGGCCAGCAGGGCTGACAGACAAGCAAGAGCCCATGGAAGCCAGGAGAGCCTGCAAATTCCGTCGTGACCAAAAGAAAAATGATAATCCTTGCCCACTGCCCCAGGAAGTTTCTCCTTAGGAAATCCTTGTGGCTAACTGCTCCTGTCAAGTGGACTATGTTTAAATCTCACCTGACAGAAAATACATCACAGCAGCACCACACAACAAAAGCCAACTAAACTGGGAGGAAAAAAGACGGCCTACCATGGCCTGTAATTCTTAGAAGCTGCACGTGGGAAAAAGCATTTATTTTTGTGGAAAGTCAAGCAGGTTGATAAGTACAGTTGAAGAAAATCTAACAGAAGACTAGGTATTTCTTTCGGTTGGGGGATGCTGAAGAGTGTATTAGCTGCAGCAGCACTACTTTTATTTATTTGTTTGTTTATTTAAGTTTTCCACGGACCTACTCGTTTAAGTATTTTCTGTCTCCTTATCTTTGGGCCAAAATGCTCTTTATCAGCCTTTGTGTCCCAATTTTCCTTCCGCCTGACATTTCAAGCAATAAACTTAATTTTATTTTTATACAGGCTGCTATTAAATATTCCAGGAGGACGCTCCCTCACCCCTAGTAAAGGATTTAATTCATACAAAATTAAAACAACACAAATCAAAAAAGCAATATTGACAGCATTTTTTAAACAACACTATGTAATAACTATAAAATAGTGTATCCAGAAATGTGTAAGGACAAAGTCTACATACTTAAAGATTAATAAAGGTAAAAAAAAAACAAACCCAACCCCCCCCAGCCACCTTACTATTATAGAAGACTTGTCTGTGCCTCACCACATCTAACTTTACAAATAACAAACCCCACAAAAAAGAAGGATAGNTTGTTTTTAACACAAGCACTTTCAAAAAATTATGTTTCCTAACCACAGGACCACAAAAGAAGAAATGGTTTTGGTTTTTTGACAATACTGCAAGTAACTTCTGAAATGCATCAGTTGTTTACAATCACCTGACATGGAAAATTTCAGCTCCAACAATCAATGTTTAGGAAAGCAACTGATAAAAGGGTCAGATCATGGGGTGCACCAGTCTGTACAAAAGCAGTTATTAAGCTTGCTGCTAAGCAGTTAGCCTCGTCAGTTCTACCCATTTTGCTCTTCTTAAACCATCACGACTAAGGCTTGCTTTTTCTCTTGCCTCTCCAAATTCTGCACTGATTTCTTTTAGCATCTACCTTAGCTTTTCTCCCTCGCCCCAAATTACAGCTTTCTTTTTCTTTCCTTCTTCCTTTTTTCTCTGATTTTACCTCTTTTGAGTTCTCTGTCTTTGATGATGAGCTTTTTAGGACAGAGCATACCTTACTGCAATCATAAATTTCTCTGTGCAGTTATGTACTTAATGTGTACTTTTTAAAGAAAAAATTAAAAAACACAATAACAAAACCTATAAATCTTACTGTTAGATGTTGATTTGTGGATGGCAAAGTGAAATTTTTATTTATAATCATGACTGTCCAAACAATTTCTACCTACAGATTATATACAGCATTTATATGAACATGCTACTGAGGATCCAGCTTTCACATAAATAAAGGAAAAAAATAAAAATCACATGGTGCCTTCAATTTGGAAGTCTTGAGCAACTAATCAGAATCTTAGTAAGATGGTAGAAATCTTACCCCAGTTGTCTCAACAGAAAACTATTGCTTTTAGACCTATTTGTCTTTCACATGATGTGTTGAGCAGCATGGAAAAAATCCTGTAAGTTTTATTTGACCTAAGGAATGAGTAGACCACAAAATGCAGCCATCTGCTTACATGTTACAGGATTTTTTTTCTCATTTCCAACTATTTCTAGTGTTTGTTAAGGCTGTTCCCTGGAGAGGCACTTACAGGCTTGCTAATGAAGCCTGAAGTATATTGAAGTAAATTCTGTTTGCTTTTAGTCTGGTCAACTTTTTTGCATCTACGACATAAAAATAAGTACATCCTTGATCCCTTGCTTTCTTATGAGAAACCCTGTAGATGCCATAGGTTTACTCTTCCATAGCAAAAAATGATTGACATTTGTACTTTCACAAACGGGAGGAAAACTGGTCCACTAGACAATTTATCTTAGGTAGAGAGAAAGTTTCAAGATACCCAGTTTTTTGGTGTCATTTCTGGCCAAAGGTTTGCTATAACCAAGTTCCACGCTTTGCTGCAAATGTTGGCATAAATGGAAAAGGAAAAACAACACAGATCCTCTTCAAATTTCACCTCTCCTCTTGCTGAAAAGAGCAGTAAGTCTTCTTACTGTGCTACATTTTCTGTGGTATTCAACATTATAATTTTTTTAAGCTGTGGTGGGGAAGTTGAAGGGAAGAGGCTACATTATACATTAAATTCAATGATGAGTAATGTAACTACACATTAAAGTCAAAGAGCAGTTCACATGAGAAATAGAAACACAAAGTGAGTCACTCATCTGGATAAAAACACATATATTATTAAGTTTTCTTTCTTTATTACATTGACCTATTAATGCCTTGAGAAGCGCAAGACTGAAATGAGTGAGCAGGAGCAATCACACAAACAGAGATCTGTACGATGTAAGCTACCATCTTCAAAAATTCATGAAAATATTTGAACAAAGACACAATCTTCTTAAGCAGTTCCACTGGTTCAGGGTAACTGTCATAGAACTTCTGTGTACAGTAAGTGTACTTACCCTGTAACGCGCTACTACTTTAATGTACTTCTATGATCCCCAGGAAGATTCCACCACAACCAACACACGAGACCAAATGTAGACTGCCATTGTGTAGAAGATGAGGATGGGTTTTTTTCAATTTACAGGAGGACTAACCAACATTAAAAAAGGAATTCCATGCAAGAGACTGTGACTGATCAGCACTGCTGCACTGAGCCAGCTAGTACAGGACAAAATGGAAGTTTACTGGGAAACATGTAGAGGAAGGGAAAACTAGAGTGAAACCAAAAGGCAGATGAACAAAGGAGGAGAGAAGAATGATAACAACAATAACATTAAACAAAAAGGGATATTTTAAAATGAAGAATTAAGTGTTTTCGTGTTTTCATTTCAAGCCAAAAATAATTACCCTTGCTTGTTTCTTCTCTCTTATGCAATTTCCTAGTTGATCACAATTAAGGCAAAATATTTAAATTATGTGATATATGTTTCTTTCGCAGGTGTGTGTTTTGATGCCTGTTTTAGAGGTTATTTACTCTTTTTTGTTATAGAATTCAGATAATTGCTTAAATTCTCCATGGAATTCAACTAATTCTAAATTCAGCCAACACTAAAATTTGCAACATCATTTATCTTCCTACCTTCAGGTGGATTTTCTTACTGGGACAAAATATGAATCAAAAAAAGTTATTTCAGGATGACTCAAAAGATTAAAATATTTCCTTCCGGTCACGCTGAGGCACCAGAACTACAGCATATATGTTCTTGCAGCACCGCAAGCTGGCCCTTATTTACCACATAGGACCAGCTGATACTGCAAGTGGTCCAAGTTTCTTAAGACAGTTTCTGCTCACAGTCTAGACAGCCACAAGTGTCTATAGTAAAGCATTTGACAGAGATGTAAGTATTCTTTACCGTGTGATAAAATTCTGGCCAAACTACGGACCACTCCTGAAGTTGCTATTGCTTCAATTCACAAAATAGAAGATCAAGCCACTGATATTTACATAGCCAGTGAAAGACTTGCAGAATTTCATAGATTGATTCTTGCAGAATAGGACTGGAAGAAGATGCATTCAGATCATAAAGGAATGCTAGAACATTTTACCAGCACAAAATCAGCCAAAGACTTCGCTTATTCTGTGTTCAAAGTGTGTGCTTCTCACAGGACCAGGTCAGTCATTAAGGACAAAACATATTTAACACAGAATAAAAACATCAACTGGTGAAACACCAGGGATCTCCTGATAGGCCAAGTTATTTTTTTTTTTCTACTTCACAGCTCTACTTTACAGTTGAGAAAGCCTGTATCAAGGAAATCTGTATGGAAATGCATCATGTTTGCAAAGAAATTAAGTACAAATATTTTTCAAGTCTTAAAACTAATGGCTTTTTCTTTCAGTTTAACATTCCTGTACTTTTTTTCATCTAAAAACCAAAAACATATCTTCCAGTGATAACATCCTATTTACCAAACTAGTCCCTACAGTTTGCTCCGTGAGTGACTGAGGGCTAGATTCTGCCAGCTTTATTCACACCAAGTTACACCTTATGCTCCCTGTAATATTTCCAGAGAAACTGCATCTTTCACAAGGTAAAGGTATTTGTCCAAGTACATAAAAATAACCTCATCTAAAAAGAGAGTAACAGAGTAGGAAATACCAGAATCAAGAGCATCAAAAGTCTAAGTGGCTGGTCCTACAGCCAATCCTTTCTTCTGTCAAATATCTATCAGCGGCTGAACATTCCTCTGGGGTGTCAGGACACCTCAGGCCTTGAGGCTGGGACGAGAGGAGGCTTGTTAAGCCGGTTAAGACTCCTCAACTACATGTGAGGATTTGCTCATTTGCCCTTGAATCAAGGGTCTCTGACAGGTGATAGAAGTAAATCTTGGATTGGAAGATGTTCTGTGTCAGCCCCCTAGACAGCTTGTATTACAGCAGGGAATTATTTAAGCCATTTAGACTATTTTTGATACCTATCCCTTTCAAACCTGATTGTAATTTGCTTTGGCATTCTGCTCTGGGAAAATTGTGCCAACTGGGGACACAGAAGAAAAAATCCAGGTACAGAGAGAGGAGTGCATGCAGCTAAGGACTGAGATAAAGTTGTGCACTGGATAAAAATACAAAGGAACTCATGTAAGTGCAACAATGCAGGCAAAGGTGGATTGTGTCATTCTCCTTGAAACAAATAGAAGCTACAGATAATTTTTCTGCTAAAGAATCATCTCTGATTGTTTGTGCCACAGAGGCAGATAAATGCCAAAAAGATAGATCCCTCTGCCTCTGAGATACTGTCCTGTATAGTATAAAGTTAATAGCAGAGTAATAACGAGCCTCCAGTCCTGACATAAAATATAAAGTTATGCCTGCTAGATGCAAGCTTCATGATCTATAACCTGTGAATGCCTGTGATCATAGCACAAAAGTCTCTACCATACTGGCAAAAGAAGGGCACAATGCCATCAAAAACCTGGACAGCCTTTCACCAGGAATGTACCATATTTTCAGCCTAATTTTGCACATAAACCAGGAAAGAAGATATTTTTTCTATCAGCTTGTGGGCTAATCATACAAACATATAAATATATAACCAATGATAAGGACTTACATTTCTGAGAAACCAGACCTGCACTCACATAATAGGTAAAGACAAGAATGTGCATTTTTTTCCACTTTTCCATTCTGAAATGATTGTTTAGCATTTGTGTGGCTGTACTGACTATGAGTCCTAGACTTATGTGTGATCCCAGTGTGTCACATGGCAGGAAAATAAAAAACAAAAGGTAGCTCCCATCCTATTGATAACAATGATTTATTTCTGCCAAATTTAAAAAAAAATCATTTTTATTCTTAGCCCACATTTGGTAAACTTCAGCCAACACGTGAAAATTCTTACAAAGCTCCAGAAAAATGGAAACCGTTAGTTACAACTGAAGCATACAACTTCCGTTCCAGCAGTTGCAATTGCTCCTGTTATCAGTCAGAGAATGTAATACTAAGAGAACTCATTGATATTTACTAAATGACTTTTCTTGGATAGTTTAATATTACAGTCTTCCTGCAGTGAATGGGAACTGACTGTGGCAGTACTTTCACAGAAATGCATGTTCCTTGTTATCAGAAGAAAAATTTTGGAAGTACAATTACTAGTTCGACTTGCAAGCAAAATTTGGCCCTGCATTTTTTTTTTTTTTTTTTTTTTTTTGAGTTTATCTGTTTCAAGATATTGCCTGAACGGCACTGAAAACCCCATCTTTTCGTAAGCATCAGACTGTCCTCCAAATATGGTTGCTTTAATAAACTGAAAACAGGGTGGAAAGAATGGCTTCAGGCTCTCAAGAAAGAGTAGCTGCTCTCCAGGAAATTATGCACTTAGATGGTATATGTCCTGAATCAAGATTAGTTTATTCAGGGACATAATAAAATCTCCCACTGAGATCCCTTTACAAAATCTATGGAAAAATCATGATGTAACAACTACACAGCTTCTCATTTGTTAGCCATTTCTTTCCACTGTACTTTAGACAATGGTCACTTAACTCACACAGCAATTCCTGATGATATTACATTATCCTCATGGCAGTCAGTAAAACAAAAACTACAGTGGCTTAAGCAGCAACACTTCTGCATCTGTTTGGACAAAATCTATTCAAATAATCACTTACAAGGAACTGCTAAAAAGCACAATTAAATGTATTAATAAATGTTTAATACTTACACTTTTTCTGGTCTTCTGAAACTAAGAACCAATTTAATTTTATCTGATATTAAATTTTTATAACCAGGTGGTAGGAAAGCTTTACAAATTCTGGGAGAGAAATCCTGCTTTACATGCCAACCATGTGGTAACTCTTAAAGTTGCACCTATTAATTACAAACTATCTTAAAATTACAAAAGGGCAACTGAAACAACACTAGCTTTCAACTATGTCTCAGTCCAAAATAATGGATTAATCTATATGTAGTCTCTAATTTTCGCCCAGGGACATTCTAGCAGACTCTTGCAAAATCTTCACAGTAGGTAATCTATTTGGGCCTTGGAAAAAAAAATTAGTCGACTTAGCATTCATTTAAAGAAGAAAGGCAGTCTTCACAATTCTACTTCCTTCAGAAAAAACACCAAAAATAACCCCCACTCCCTCCCAAGCAATTATTCAAACTCCCAGCTAACAGATTTGATGCAGACCTTGGGCATACCGATTTTACAAAAACGAGAAAAACCAAAGTAAACAATGAGCCGATGTATTATTTGTGCTGTAACATGCTATTTGACTTGCGTTACTCCCTAGTGTAGAGGAACTCCCTTGCTGGAGAAAATATAGCAAAGAGTAAAGACAGCTTTACTGACCTGTGTGCTGCCGCCGATGCTTGGTGAGGGCATGACGTGTCCCGCCGGCAAAGCCGCAAAGGTCACAGAGGAACGACTTCTCGCCTGTTGCAACAATAAACAGATGAGGGACTGCGGAGGTCACAGATCATTAAAACATATCTATCAAGGCTTTCAGGGTTACTAATTCCTCCAATCAAATGTTTCCATGTAAATATGTCAAATGGGAATGAAATTACCACTGCGGTTTATTGACTGTGATAAAATCTGAAAAGCACCACTGAACATAATTACATACTTGTCAGACCCATAAAAATTAGCTTTATTATCAATGGAATGGTTTTGTACAACTTCATTTCTGTTAGATGTCTTCCAGATGGGGCTGCTTTATGCACTTGAACAGTTTTTATGCATATCCTGATTTTTTACAATTCCCATACATCTGGCCTTTCTGTGCTGAGTAAAGATTGCCTGAAAAAAAGTTAATATACTGTATATATGATTCTGCTTAAATAAAATATATTGAATTTACTAACAAATCAAGGGTACTGAGAAATTTTCAACAGACTAGATCACAGTCATCTTTAGTTACCTTTCATTTATTAATAAGTATTAAATTATTTTCTTGAATATATGGAAGAGCCCAGGCAACAATAAAAGCCACATTATTCAGTACCAGTGGCAATTCTGCACTGTTTATGTTTCTAAAGTTTTCATGACATAAAGAAAACAGGTCTGGGGATTGCTACTGAAATTGCAGCAGAACTCGTATTGTTCGTCTTCAAATGATAATTCTTCATTCCAAACCTCTGGACCAATTCAAGGGATTTTGGGAAGCTCAATACTCATTAAGAGTGCATAAATGCTCTCTTTTTAGGTTTGGGTTTTTTTTTTTGTAATAAACACTAGGATTTTGCCCTGTTGTCTATAAATACAGTCTATCATTTCACAGCAATATTTTTACTCAGTACCTACTAACATGCACAGCAATCTCAGCCCATGAAGGCCACATGGAAGGTCGTTATGAATTAATAATGCTAACCTCAGATATAGACTCCATAACCTCAGATAAGACTGAAATTTTAAAAATATTTTTTTTAAAAAAGAGTTGCATTAGTCACTTGGAGCCAAATTGTCTCGCTTTGCAGTAACATAGCAGAGAGGGGGCTGGTGGGGCAATGATGCTGAATTCATTGAAACTAACAGTCTCCTTCAAATTCTTCCCCGTGGGGAAGGAAATTTAGTTTCTACAAAAGACAGCTGGGTTAAGAGGTCGGGTGTCAAATTACCAAGTCCTCCTGTGAAGACGGAGGGATGGAAACCTCCACATTGTTTATTCCCACATAACCAGGCACGCTAATACAAAGACTTTCTGAAAAAAGCACAGTGCCTCAGTTAACTTTGGATGCCATTACTATAAGCAAGAGACCATCTCATGAGTGGGAGCTCCCTGGAGAGCACCACAGAGACCAGCTGCCCTCTCCCGCCGCTGCCTTGACAGGGGCCCCAGGGGATCCCCAGCTCCCTACCCCTGTCACCGCAGCGCAGGAGTCCCTGCACCCTGTGCTACAAGGAGGAGAGCAATTCCTTCCAAGTTTCCAAGGCAGCCTGAACCCTGCCTCTAAAAAGGGATCATAAAAATGCTGATTAACATCCACCAGGTAGCTAGGCTAAGAAATGCGATTGGCACATCTTAATCACCTTTTCAGAATAAAGCAAATGGTGTACTGTTAGTTTTCTGCACCCAAGTGTGGTCATGAAAAGCAGACTGAAATTTTACAGGACTTTGGGCTTTTTTGAAAATTTGGTCTATTGATGACAGTATCGCAAGACATTATCTAAGGTGCAAAATAATTTCAGTACCTCCTTTTAGGAGTC
>VYZV01005600.1:30218-46824 GCA_013401275.1 Pandion haliaetus | reverse complement strand
GTTGTACAATTGTGTCATAACCCAAAGGAAAAAAAAAAAAAAAAAAAAAAAGCTGAATTGAAAACAGACTTTCAAATTACTATATCACTTGATCACTGCTTAGTGGCACTAGCGAATGACAAATATAGCTAAATACTTCCAAATGCACAGTAAAAAAATATCATGTCCGTATATCTCTCTGACAGGTCTTCATGCATTTCACATTTCAAAAGCATGACAAGGATCTTATTTCTAAGATAAATTCCCCTATCTACTTATTTCCTCGTGTATTTATTGTGGATCTAACCTTCTACTACAAGAAATAAATAAGCAGGTTAAGTAGATGCTATCTTTTAACAAATAGTTTCTCCAGACTGTATTACAACTTTATGAATGACAAAATAAATCCCTCATTTTTAAATCCACCAAGACGTACATTTAACAGTATTGCACCTATTGAACCTCAATGTGTACTCTATTATTCACACACAATAAAAATGTTAAAATAACACTGAGAGTCTGTCTTTGAAGTGACAAAAGCCAGAAAAATCAGAATTAAAGCTGCAACTCCATCTCTAACTAACCCCTGTGTGTGCCTTTGGTAGCAGTCCAAATAGGGTTTCTGACCTTTCTTAAACTACCTTTGTATTTTTTTTTCTTTTCTTTTTTTTTAATTCAACTCCTTAAATGGAGGAGGATAGAGAAAGATCACAGGAGGTTTCAGTGATGACAGTGATTTCTGTCTGTCTCAGGTTCAGAGACAGTAGAGCTGCTTAGGGACTTCAATTTATGTATTTTTGTAAATAAACAATTGTTAAATTAATCAGGCATTTTTTGTTTCTCAGTGGGTTTAGACATATTTTAATGAGTTTCTATTGCTCGCTTTAACATTTGCAACAGAATTTCGTGCAAGAATTACTGATCAAAGTTTACAAGAGTACATTTATATTTTCATATATATGTTGAATGGTCTTACTCAAGCACAGGATACCAACAGCGCTGCTGCTGATTTCCTGATGTTTTCCACCCACCTGCGGTTAGTAAAGGCCCTTTTAATCATCTTCCTCAAAGAAGAGGTTGCAATATCACCAGTTGTCACAAACTGGTTGGCGGCGGCAGCAGCAGTGTGTGGTTTACAAGAAATGTAAATAAATGTATCCACCCAGAGTTTAACGAGGAATGGGGTTTTTTTTCATAGGGTTCCTGGTTCATTCAACACACAGGATGGCCCTGCTCTACAAGCAGCATTTGGTGGAAAAGACTTTTGGCCTTCAGAACACTTCTCACAAAGTTCTCTGATCAATTTTTTTCCCCTTTTGGAGAGTAACTCATATGCCTGAGTTCTGGTTTAACAATTAAATCCCATGTTTCCCTACAGAACAAGCAATAATGACAAAACAAACTAATTCTAAAGTTTTGAAAAATACAATTTCACATGAACCATCAATGGGCCCCACATAAATTGCTGCCACCATTCATACAAAAACAACAGCTATCCTTTACATGAAGCAATGCAGGACTGTGTTAGGTCTCAACAAAATTTGCTTTGAAAAGAGAAGGAAACCTAATATATGCCATGTTAAACTAACATTTCTGGCTGAAAGCATATACGACAATTCGTCAGTTCTGTCTCTCCCTTCACGTACCTCTTCCTGATCCTATGTTCAGTCATTTTTTTCTCAAAGTCCTCCCTCTTAGGGCTCATTTTTGTCATCTTCCTTGCTGCTACTTAAAACCTCCTACACACAAATGCAGCTTCCTATCCTTATTCTTAACCCATAATGTTCATATTGGCAAATTTGCAGTCAACCAACACGGGTATCTCAAAGCATAAGAAAAATTAAATTTTACTCAGAAATACACTGTATGCATAAAATTAGCACATATGAAGCATATGTGTTCTTTCCTCTTCATGAGCCAATGTATTTTGCAGGTATGGTTATGTAGGAACTCACTACAAATGGTGTTTTCCAGTTTCACAGTTTCTGCACTGGAAACCACATAGTTCTTGGGCCCTGAAATCTGATGGAAAGCTGCATTTTCAGGACCTGAATAATTAAAAATCAAGGGTGGGATAGGGAGGGAAGGGGCTTTAAAAATTTCATAGTAATTTTTCAGCATTAGATCCAGACACTTAATAATTCAAATATTACTATACAAAATCTATGCAGAAGATATCAATTATATAATTACACTTATTCAATCACATCTTCCAAATAAGCATCTACCAGAACACAAGCTTCCTAAACAATCAGTATAGAAAGGAAATATTCTTACCCTCAATAGTCTTGCAAGTATTTAAGGACAGTGGTATGGCAGCAGAATGGAAAGCTGTGCAACCTATCTAAAAGCAACACTGAACTGTGTACCGTTTCTGCCGATTACTAAGGATTATGACCTTAAGTGATAACCTCAGATCCAACAAGCGAATACATTTTTCTAAGTTCGTGAAGTCTGCAGCATTTATTTGGCTTTATTCTGGTGGCTCACAACCTGCTGCCAAAATATGTGTATACATTTTAAAATGTACTTTCACCACTAAATTTTACCTGTTGTTAAGCATTTAAAAATAAATAAATAAACGAGTGCAAATAAGCACCTTGCAAAGGACCGTTTGAAACCCGCAGCTTTCCTCAGAAAAGGATACTTGCATGAAAGAATTACGTACTGATGCCTTAAAAACAAACACAACTTAGAAAACTGAGCAATGTGTGAGGTGACGCATCACATTTGTGCAAAAAGCAAACCAACAAAAAAACATGGTACGTTCAACGAGCATGTTCAAATGGGTCTCAAAACTTGACTACATCACATTCAGAAGTCTCTCAAAAATGGCACCGAGGGGTTTTGTGCTTATTGGCACTCACATTTCTTCAGCTCTGAGGGAAAAAAGTGTTTTCACTACTGCCATCGCCTCAACTCCCTGTCTTAAAATAAGATCGTTCTGACTTGTGCATCAGCAGTAGGTTACGTGCATCAATTTCTGACCTTTGCTTCAGCTTTGAAATATCTCCAATTTCAGATTTACCTGTCCTAACACACTGGGCTGAATGCCTGGTCTCACAGAAGTGACAGAATTGGCCCATTGCCTTCAATGCAGCAGCACAGCAGAGGAAAACCTAGGCCTGTAGCTACAGGTTGGTTAACAATTCCACTGGCGATATACAAGCTAGAAGAGCATACATATTATTCTTCAGTCTCTCTCCTGACTCTGCAATACATTTTGAGGTGAAATGTAGTCAAAATTTAGTCTTGTTGCTTTCCCAAGCATTCATGCCTCTGAAAAGTCAGTTATTCTGTGGAGGTGGCAGCTACTATTTGTACATCATTGCTTTTCAGAATAGAAGCACACTTTAAATGTGTATCCCCCAAATTAAAACCATTTTAAAACATAATCGAGTATAAACAAAGGAGGAATAAAGGTTACTTTATGTGAGGAAAACAGCCTTACGAGCCAGCTGAAAGACATGATGCAACCACCAGACACAGCCTCATGATTCCCACTGTATTCATTAAGGCGTAATGGAAAGTTTAAAATTTATCATCTTCCACAGTGTTATAATATTCTGTCAATTTTGTAACATTAATCTTGCTGCAGAGCTTTTTATAACATAGAATCACTTAAAATAGTGTCACAGCCTACTGTTTAATGCACATAAAGGTGTGTTTCATTAACACTATGAGTTTTTACTAGGACAAATATATAGTGTAGAAAAACCTGAACATCTGTATATAATAGTACTGATTCAAAAGCTTTTATACCAATAAAACTTACAGTTTCATTTGAACACTTTTCTTCTTTACCTAGAGGATTCTAGAACACAGCACTGGAACAGAAACCCTGTATTAACACAACCTAATGGAACAGTGCTATAAAATAGGCAATTTTTTTTGCAGTTCCATTAACTTTATCAGTTGCTCTCCATCACAAATTTCTCAGTTGTAACTACAGTGCATGTGACAGAGTTTTTACCTAAGAAAAGCTTGGTCTGCCCTAAAGCTATTCTGGAAAAATTTATCCACATCCTGGAAAATCTCATAGATTTATATTAGATTCTGGGGGAAAAAAAATTGTGGAAGATTTTGAATTCTGTACAAGAAAATAAATCACTTGACCAAATGCTCTACAGGAGTATTTTACATAAACACAAGTAGCTTGTGGCATTCAGGCAGAGACAGAACAGAAAGACAAAAAAATAGAACTGTAATTAACCTATAAATTAGACTAAATGGGACTCATCCACTTGTTCGTAAATACAGGTCTTTAATTTTTAAGAATAATATACACTATACTGGAGTTTAGAAGATCAGATTCAAACCAATAGGATCTTCATGACTGTAAACATCAGTCCTGCTATCAAATGTCTGCACATTTTTAAAGAAAGAGAGATGGAACTACCTTGAGATACCATGTATGTGCCAAAGGTTACATCAAGATGTCATTTACGTCCTCTGGACATCTCCAAAGGTGGATACAGTTAAAACAAAACTTGTCTCTAGAAATGTCTTTTTATTTCAATTTTAATTGAACTATTACCTGTCTTCAAGTGTATTAGAAATTTCCCTCAATAACTTTTGAAAATAGAAGGGAAATCAAGATAAATATTTGAACTCAAAACTATTGGCACCTTGATACCAGTGGTCGTTTCCGGTTTCACAAAGAGAAAACGCTTCTATGTTTTAACAATGCTTTTGATATTTGCTGTCAATTATTATATATTTTTTTAATTTACTTTGGACATCTGGCAGCTCTCCACCGTAACACAAGTACCTTACAACAGAATAGCAATACTGACAGTGACTTGTGTCATTAGAATAAATAAATCCCGACAGCCAATACAATCAACTCACAGACTGGCAGATGCTTGAAAAACAATGGTACACGTTAATTTTTAGCTAAATCTTATCGTCCTCCCTCAGACAGAACACCCACTCATGTAAGAGCTGACACGTTATTCTAATGCATATTTGCAGGAGCAGACTGTTAAAAGCAAGCTGTGCTGTATATGAAGTTAATAGTTTAAGCCTTGAGCAGAGGTTTCCCATGAAAAGTTTCCTCTTCAGGATGGACATCTAACTAGGCCTAAGAGTCAAACTAGATTGTAGTCTAATGAAATGAAGTATTTTCAAAAAAACCCCCTAAAATTCTACCAGAACTGAAAAGACAAAAATAATTTTCTTTCTCTCAGGCTTCTGACTACCCCTATGTTCAAGTATATATAATTTTAAAACACAAATAAAACTCATCCCTGTATATTCATCAAGTGCTGGAGAAGATCAGCATTTCTTTGCACATTTGCAATCAGCTACTTTGGCAGTTCTCATCTTTCTTATTTTTCTACCACGCTAAATTCTTCTATCCTTTGCATTCTATCCTTTTATCCAAGAAACCCCAGTATATAATGGCTAGAAACCAGCAGATAGTGACACTTACTCTGGCCCACGATTAATTTCCAACTTAATTAAAACCTTTAGTAAAAATATATTTTTTAAACTCTAGAGGTCTTTCCAAAATGATGAAAACTACTCTTTTGCTAACAAGACAAAGGAAACACAGTGAGTTTAATTTAGGTCACAGTGACATCAGAGAAGTTTATTTATTGCCAGCTTTGTTGCATCCAACAAAGCTTTAATCTGTGACATGCTGTAGCTTGTAAAACAGCAAAGTGGTATGGTATCAGAGAAACTACACCATGCCATACATTTCTAAAAACGTCTGGTGTCAAGCATGTTACACTCAGCAACACCATCAAGAAGAAAGAGAAGGGATTTTTGGGGGGTTGTTTTTTGTGTTTTCAGTTTACATTTACAGCTGAAACAGCCTTTGAAAATTCCTATAAAGACTTCACATACTGAGAGACAGCTGTTTCTGTGTTGTCAGAGATGATGAGAGTACAACATTTTTATGAAGCTGAAAATCAGGGCAGACCTTAGGTTTTACAAAGGAAAAGGGTGAGAATCAAGGCTTGCTTCCATGAACTGCAGAGTTCATCCAGCATCAGCCAGATATGTCTCAATAGGACAGAAGGGTGGGAAAATTGAAAGACTTCAGCCCACACTGGGCAAGGATTATTTTGCTTGTTGAAGCCAGAGTTTCATCGGGTATTACGGGAAACGAAGGAGCGCAGTGGCTAAGTCCACTGTGGGCTTTGGGTACCAAAACACCCTCCAAATCCAGCCATGTTTGCCTGACCCCCTGCAACTCTAAGTCTTTTGAGAGGACCCTGGGAAGTCCTAAGCCATTGCGGATAGATTAACAGAGCCTGGAGAACTACAGCGGCCCAATGGACATGTGGCTGCTGAGAATGTGACTGAGAGTAAGGCTTTAACAACTGTTATGCTTGCCTGAAAAGAAGGTTCCTCTTAGTTTTAACCAAATACGTATTGGGAAGTATATGTATTTGTAGTTCAGCTACTTCTTAACTGTATTTAACATATGCTACCATGCTTCAGACTTCTTAAAATCAAATCCACATGCCAGAGATAGTTTGTATCTGGTGGGTAACTGAACCTGAGTTCAGCTACCAATGTAAAAAGTTCACCTGCCTGTGAGAAGCCCACATTTCCCCATTTGTTCAGAAACCTCCCAGGCATGGTCTAATTCTAACAGAAAGTCATTTACAGTATAACCCTGTGCTGCAATGCTGATAAATAAAGAATCTGATTTTCACAACTGCACTTTAAAGGTATTTTCTAAAAAAATAGATAGTTCCATTGCTACCACAACTAATAGAAAATATTTTACTATGGATGCACGGCTTGCATATTTCTTTAAATTTAGGAGAAATGAGAGAAAAATTTCCTTAGTGCTAGAATAGAAGACATCTTAAGTACAGAGGAGTGCAGAATCCCTGTATGTTTTGGGGAGGGCTTGGGGATTTTTTTGCTTTAAAATTAAACTGCTCAGTAAAATAAGTATTTTACACAAAAAAAAAATTAAATCTTGGATTTTTTTTTTTAAATCAGATTTTATTCAATTAGTAGTTTTGGGTTTTTTTTTTTGATCTTTGCTGGTTTTAATTTACTTTCACATGAAATCATACTGAATAAAATAAACCTGTCATTTATAACAAACTTCAAAAAAAACCCCAGAAAATCCCCCAAATGAAAAATAAGACTGTATGTTGAAAATAACGTATCATAGACTAGACAAAAATTTAAAGCAAGAAAATAAAATATGGTAATATGCCTTTTATTTCATCTCTGCAGTTGATAACTTACTACAAATTGTTTTCTACAAAGTTACTTATTTGGTGTTGAATTTAGACAAATATCTGTACAGTCTTATAAGAGAATGACTGCGGGTTTGTGATTTTAATAGGTTCTCAGAATAAGATTCCACAGTTGTCACAGCAGAGCAATACCAACTTACAGTATGATTTTACTGACATCAGTAAAATATCAAACTCAGTTTGACTCAAATCAGCTATAAGCACTATTTTTTTTCTAAACCTAATATTATTATAATGCGATTTTTCATTATTAGTTCAATTCAACTTGTATTGAAGTCAATGAGATTATACTGAGTTCTGTAAGTATTAGCTCAGGCTCTATGATGATGCTACAGCTACAACAAAACGAGTCTTGTCAAAAGGACTAACATAAAGTACATCCAGCTTATATTGTTAACAAATTATTAGTTTATTAACTACCACGTTTCCAAACTCCCATTTACTTTTCATCTGTTTGTTTATTGTATCTCAGCTGGTATAATCAAAATAACTGTTCATTTTCATTTTACATGAGCTGTTTCAGTCACTTTCATTTTCATGGTTTTGTCCACTGGCATAATAGTCACAACAGTTTGCCAATGTTACTGGAAGATGTTTAAACTCAAGTGAAATATATGCCGTATAATTTTGCTTATGTTACAGCAAGGAGAAGACTGACAGTGACCTTAAAAAAATGTTACAGAATTTATACAAAATTTCCAGTTTAAGCATTGGTCAACCTATCAGACTTGGTTTTGTAAGATTTTCTTTTGATCTCCTTGTGATTTAGGCAACATACCATAGCACTCATTTGGCAGAAAATGCTGAATTAGGTTGACTTAGTATTATTTTTGATAATAGTGGAACTGCAGTACAGTGAGAGATGATAAGACTGATATAATTGTTTTAATATAACGTGCAAAATGTTGCACATGTGGAATAGAAGAATTGAGAGCAAAGAGGAATATTGTATGTCTGAGAAAATGAAAATCCAGCTAAAATTCATGGTCTTTTTAATATCACACATTTTGCTAGAATGCCAAGTGATATTCAGAGGGCTGTGGTGAGTCCTAAATCATATATATTCTGTCTACTGTAAAAACTGCACATTCAAAAATAATTAAAGCTGGTATGTCTAAACTACAGCATACAAACTGATGTACAATCTCATTAAAAATATACTGAGATTTCTGTAGAAAGCATCCCAGGATTCAACAGGAAAAATGTCTATTTGGGAGTATTATAGAGTATTTATCACTATTTTAATGTAATGTTTATCACTAATGTGCCAGCAGAAGCTTTCTTCTCAGAAGGTTAACTCTTTGAAATTAAACAAAAATTAGCACATGGAAAGTACTTAATTGTTGTTCTCTTCCTATTTTTAAACAGAGGAGGTGCATAACATTACCAAGATATGCATGTATTTCTAATTAAGATAGTATCATTCGAGGTTGTGTTTCCTAAGCCAATTTACTATTTCAAAATGCAGTCAGTTCTCCTTCTAAATATAAACATAAGAGGATCAGAGCATTGTTGCACAAGTCACTATGCTTTTAACAGCTGTTCATTTATGGTCTCTGTAATTTTGGAAACAATAGGAACATGAACAATTGACTTCATGCACAGAAATGTATTCTTCTACCAGGTATGTTCCCCTAATCAGTCATGTTTCTGCTGCTATGTCTTACCTTCTTATGACCTGGAGATTAATTTTCTTAAGATCCTTTCAATGAATTCTAATGAAGTTTCATTATTATTTTTAAATAATTGGCACTACCTACTTAAAAATTAAAAAAATGCAACAGAAATTACAGGAACTCTGAAGGCTAAGATCTGAATACAGTATTATCATTTTGCATGGTTTCATCCTAAATCTTCAGATTGACAACACAGTAGATTTTCAGTACAGTAGATTACTTTTATTAAACTACATTTCAGATGTATTTCAATCATATTTTATTTCCCTTTAAAATTAAATGAAATCAGAAGATTTAGGAGATTAAATGCCATTAAAAAAGACTAGACTATCTTTTCTATTATAGCACAGTTTTATTTTTCAAGTTTTCTTTTCAGTCTGTCCATACCAAAATAAGCCCTGCCAGCAACAAAGAAAGTATTTGGTAAGCTGAGATCATGGACTGCCTATTATTGGCTACAGAATAAGTCTGAAACCACTCTTGAATAATGACTTACATAACATAAATACTGTAGAGTCAACCATAGTTGATTTAAAAAATAGGATAGTTTTCCATGTCAGGTCTGGTCTGATGAACCATCAGGCAAATGACTGTGCCATGAGTGATTAACTATTACCAGCTCTGTGCTGGTTTTGGCTGCCATACAGTTAATTTTCTTCCTAGTAGCTGCTATGGGGCTGTGTTTTGAATTTGTGCTGGAAACTGCTGATAACACAGGGATGCTCTAGTTACTGCTGAACAGTGCTTACCCAGAGCCAAGGGCTGTTCTGCTTCTCACCCCACCCCACCAGCGAGGAGGCTGGGGGGGCACAAGGAGTTGGGGGGGAACACAGCCGGGACAGCTGACCCCAACTGACCCAAGGGATATCCCAGACCATATGACGTCATGCTCAGCAATACAAAGCTGGGGGAAGAAGAAGGAAGGGGGGACGTTGGGAGTGAAGGCGTTTGTCTTCCCAAGTCCCCGTTAGGCGTGATGGAGCCCTGCTCTCCTGGAGATGGTGAACACCTGCCTGCCCATGGGAAGTGGGGAATGGATTCCTTGTTCTGCTTTGCTTGTGCGCGCGGCTTTTGCTTTACCTATTGAACTGTCTTTATCTCAGTCCACGAGTTTTCTCACTTTTCTGATTCTCTCCCCCATCCCACCATAGGGGAGTGAGTGAGTGAGCGGCTGCGTGGGGCTTAGTTGCCAGCTGGGATTAAACCATGACACAGTCTCTTAAAATTTCAGAAAGAAATAAATCTCATTCTCAAACATGGTGGCAGTGAAACTAGTACAGATACGCAGAACATATGCACAGGTTTTTCTGCTACTCTACAGCAACTGCTTACTTTATCAATTAATCTGAATATTTCTCCATTCAGGAAGACTGCTCAGGTATTGCTAATAAAATACCAAATTTTAACATGGAACTCTGAAGGACATATTCTAGACATTTTTCCAAGCTGTAAGGCTGAGGGTGCTAAGCACACTTGCTCTTCATATACTTATCCCAGGGTGTTGTCTGCTCTTTTAGCTGGAAGCAAACCCCTAGTAAATTCCTATTTATCTCCTTGCCAATCAAGAAGTGAATGACTGACAGTAACAGAGCCTTATCTAGGACTCCTGTCTGTGGTGCATTCTGCTAAATGATGTCATCGCTCTAGCAAAAGAAAATAAGCAGATTATTACAGTGACTAGAAGCAAACTAAACATTTGGATTTTTGCATGGACAGATTTACACACTGTCTGTCAGATAAAGCACAGTTTGCCTGCTGCTTACACAACAAGAATGAGCCTGACAGCTTCTTCCCAGCTTTAGTATCTGATTACATAAATAGGCCATTCCTAAAGACTGACAGTCTGTCTTAGTTTAAAGAGCAATTTCTGACTATCAGTCTTTCTGTCTTGGACAGGGGGCTGATTATCATCAGGGCACTTCCTGGAGGTCCAATCAGTTGGTTTTTCTGTTGAACTCAGGATGTTGCAGAACTTGTAGCCACAAGAATATTATGAAAATGAAAAATTTTTCAATAAAAATTTACCAGCAGTGACCAAAAACGTACATCCCCCATCGCAGTGAAAACCCTCACCAACTTCTTTGAGCGTTTAGATAAAGATTTTAGGCGACTGCTATTTTCAAGGAACATAATGACCGCATCTGGGGAAAAAAAAAGTCTTTTTTTAAGACAAAGGGAAACCAAAACAAACTGCAAAAAAATGTAAAAAAAAAAAAACCCAAACAGCCACCCAACCACAGGTAACAGCTAACTACTCCCTCCTCCCCCATAAAAAGGCACCTTTTTCATTAGTGGGTCTCAGGAATTCATACAGCAGCTCCGTCATCCAAGTCTGCAGTTGCCTTCCCAAATTAAACTTGAAAACTGTCATATAAAGGATCTTCATAACCTTCTGTATGTTTTTGTATTAACTTGTGCAACTGTTAGTCTATTTTAATATTTCTGCTTTTCCAAATCATACCTCAATAAAACTATGCTTTAAATTAGATACATTTTACCGTTGCTAGTTGGCTCAAACATTTTTAAGGCATGAGCATGTAAAAGACATGCCATTTTTCACAGCTAAATGTATGCAGGTGTTAATGAACTTATTTAAAAAATGGTTCTGAGCACCGAAAAGGGTAAACACATAATAACTCTGCTGTTTACAATGGTAAACAATTGCAAGTCATAACCACAATATTGTTCCTAGTTATTTCAGCTATAACTTGCAAGGCTTCATAGCCAGACAAACCAGATGAAATATGTTGCTGCAGGTCTGCTCTGATGGATCCCTCTGAAATATCCACATTATTGCTTTTATTTTATTATGTACCACACTTCATAACTGTACACAGCAGAGTACAATAAAAACTGCAGTACACTCCTTTAAGTACTTATTAAATAGGTCAAAAAGTTACCATAACAAATAACTTGCTCTACTCAGGGTCCATTAATAACACATCTTGTTGGGACTCTAAAACAAACATGGGGGAAAAAAAGAACAGTAGAGAAGTGTCTATTATTTGGTGCTACTGCCTAGCAGCTTGCACTTAAAGAGCATGGTATTATTAGTCACAGCATTATTCAGTCAATTGCTGTTCTAAGACATTAGAATTGACAGAAGATAGAAAACTGTGCTATACAGAGGTTTGCAGGAAGGGGAAGGGCAGGAGAGCATTTTGATCCTATATGTAAGTCCATCAGATTTGCGAAGGTCAGAAACGCCACAAAGCCTAGGGCTCTCCTACTGTTGGGAGCCATGAGATCTAGGATTGTGACTCCCCTGCACAAAACGTTTCCCTGCCCTGACATTAACATTCTTAAAATACTAATTCCTCAATCAAGGCAGAAGACTGGAAAGGAGAAAAATAGCAGACAAGGATGCGAGAGAGCTGGAGTCTGCTTCAAGACCATAGGCAGGCACCGCAGAGGGGCAGGAGGAGATGGTGGCCAGGTGAATGAAGGGAATCAGGGGAGGCAAAAGGGAAACAAGATCCCCGAGGTACACGGAAACATGGATGGGACTGAAACAGAGCAAGGAAAGCAAGGTGAACCAGAACGTAAAGCGGTTTGGGGAGCCCTCATGGGGGAAGGCTGACCTACCCCTGGCTCACGTCAGGTGCACGTTGACATCTGGAGTGCCAAAGCCAGCCAGTGAACAGGGGAGAGATCTGCCGCAGTTAAAATGTGTGGATATGAAGGCAGTAATCCAAATTTTATCAGGGAAGTCGGAGAGGCAAAGACAGATCTGGACAGTGCTGAAGAAATGGCAAGAGGGCAGATTTACAGACGGTTGCGAAGTGGGAGAAGGAGAGTTCATGGTCAGGGAAAGGCGTAAAGGTTATGGGCAGTAGAGACAACTGAAAAGCCTAGATGAGGGGAGAGAAAAGATGGAGCTGTGCTTGAAGATGCTATTCTTGTTCAAAGGGACCCATTCTGTCTTACATAAAATATAAAAGACCCTTGCAGAAGAAGAAAATAAACACACATAATGGTGCTACAAAACAGACACATCGATACAAACAGAATTTAAAACATGAAGTATATATAGCAGAAATTATGTTACACTTGGTCAAACTGATTTAACTGAAACAAACTGAAGCCCTTGATGACATCATTATTTTAGTCTTGTTAAGGAGTAAAGACTCAGTGCTATATTATTTGAAAGTTTAATTTACAAAAAAAAAAAAAAAAAGGAAAAGAAAAGAAAAGAAAAGCTTGAAGTCTGTGGAACTGAAAAATGCTCCGCTATTTTTTTCCAGCAGCTGAGATGTATATGTTGATTGCCACTGTTACTTTTCAGGAGCATAAGTGATGCAGACTCAGGTACTTTTTTTTTTTTCTGATTTCAAAAACCTATCTGCCATTTAAAATGATGTGGAAATGTACACAATAGGAAGGGGTTTGTTATTTTTTGCAGAGAGTCTAGTTTCTCAGAAGTTTTAGTTGCTAAAAAGTATCCTAATCATATATATCTAAAACTGATTACCAAAAAAAAAAAGAAAAAAAATCAGCAAAATGAAACAAATTGCTCATAAATCACATTAATAAGTGGGGTTTTAACTATCTGTAGCATGTAGAATATTAACATCTGATGTGCCTATGAATAGTCATTCCTACTAGTATACATTAAATGTTGTAATTGGTTTAAATCAGCATGGGCCATCTGTCTTTAATACTCTTATTACAAGGCAGTAAGCAGAGAACTATTAGAGCTGCAGTATAAGCTGTAAGATCTTTACCCGTTCTTAAATCATTTAAAAATAATGAGAGCTTTAGCCTTTATCTAATTAACGAGTGCCTTCTTTGAATTAGAAAAACTGTATCATTTAGCCCACGGTTGTTTAGTAAATTGGCTTGGTGGCATGTAAGCTAATGCAGGGTAGCAGTTGCAGTGTCTTGTTCCTGGCTTCTTATTACTTGAATTATAATTCAATGATCACCTTAGATCATGGGCTATTCATAAATCAGAAGCCTGACATCAGATGAAAAATTGTATTAATATATGAAACTTATTATATAGTACAAACTGCTCTCTTGATAAATTACATTGTTCAGGCTTGACAATGATTGCATTTAAAACATTATTCCTGTTTGCTGTTTTACAGACTGAAACCTCTTCATGAAAAATTTACAATGCTCCTCTGTGTTTTGGAGTCAGAGGGCAATAGAAGCAAATGGCAGACATAACACCATACTTTAGATTTGCTGGCAGCAGCAGAGGACAGAAAACACTTTTAAGTGTAGCAAAAAAAACCCCTCAGCTGCATTCTTAGTATCTACATTTCCAGCCTTATGAAGATACTAATTGTCCTCTGCAGCAGAAGCACAGTAAATAATGAAATTTTAATTTCAGCTTTCTGGATTGCTTTCTTCTCCTCTATAGGTGCATGTTTCACAGAAATTTATAGCTTTAGAGGAAAAAATAAAGGGGCAAACCCATGAAGTTTAATTTGAATTGAGGCCGAGCTCCTTAGATGATGCGTTATGACAAATGCTTTTTGCCAAGGCTGACTGGGTTACTCATGCTGTAGTTCCATATTATTTACATTAATTACATGAAGGCTGCTTTGTTAATGGTACATTCTGGTGTGGGTCGCAGCATGATATGCTAATGATCTAAGAAAAATCTGCATCTCCAATATTTATGATAATTTGGGAGAAGAAACAGGATTTCTCTTTCTTCAATGGAATAAAACAAGCAGTATAGAAACAATTGTATTCATGGGTTGGGGGAAAAAAGTTCTAATCAAGCCGACATTTAGATGTTTTAAATGGAGGAGAATAATTTATTGTTTGGGATCTTGTCAAACCCTCTGACAAAGTGATAATACAGCATTTCTCTGGATTTCTTACATTAAGAAGGCTGTATCAAACTGAATGAAAAGGAATTTTAAGATGAATTAAAACTCAAAATTTCATCTTGCTTCTTCTTGTAACGTTTTCTCAGGTCAGTAGCAAATATACAGCAATACATTTATTTCAGGCCATGTTCAGGTTTATGAAATTGAAGAATATTACTATACCATGAGATAGCACTTCAGGGGGAAAAAGGCTGCTACTGTCTTTCTGTTCATCTTGAGGTCTTATTAAACCAAATAAAATCCAAGAGAAGATTATAACATTGCATTTTGCATCCAAATATTGCAAAATACAAATATTAAAAATGGCAAGGTTTTTTTTTGTTTTTCCCCACAGAAAACAAAACCAGAAAAAAAAAATCTCCCCAGAAAGTAAAAGAAAAAAAAAAATCTTATTCATCACAGATGCCTACTGCTTCAGAGTACAAGCTCTAAACTGAGCCACAGAGACTTGTGGAACGCTCCTGTGCAACAGAAATTAAATAAAAAGGCTTATTCCAAGAAGTTGCTTCTCTAAGTAACTTGCTGCCGTTATATGTTATTTGAAACAAATGAGCTGGAGCACTAGTTTGTCTTTCCTGGATATCAGGCATTATAAGAGCACAAGCTATCTACATCTGCTCTGACCTGAGACTGCCCCTCTCAATTATCTCTTTGCAGCCTCAATGGAAGTATAGCTGCAAGAAGCAAGCTACCTTCATTTTAAAGTGCTGCCTTATCAATACTTCAAAAAACCCAACAGGATTATTACCATCTCAATCAGTTATATGATTGTGAATTTTACACTCAGAATATCAAGCACTGGCTTCTACTTGAGTTCAGCTTTATAGACAGCTACTTATCTCTAATTAGAAACCAAGCTGATTTTAATAACAGCATTAGTTGTCTGAAGTGAAGAACGTAAATGCAAGCACATGTGTTTGGCCTCCATTTGGGCACTAATTTGTCTTGTTGCAGTTGAAATAAGAAAAGAACCCAACAAATAATATTAAATCTGACTGATGGTCATGTGCTGATTTTCGTGTGCAGTAGGGCAACAATCCTGCAAGTTCTTAGCTACAAGATACCATGCTTTCCTTCGCGGGCTCCATTTCAAACCTCCTAACGTCCAGCAGCAATGCCATACATTTCATAAGCTTTGGAATGTGGATGAACAATGTGCTAGGTAGCGTTGGAGTACAGGATACACTCTGAGTTATATATTAAAGACTCCTGATATCAAATTCATAACAAAACAAGCTCCATTCTCTGGGAAACTGAGCAATTCTGACTCCTCCATGTGTACCAACCAAACGTCCTTCTTGCCAGCTAAGAGCAGTGGCTGTGGGAGAAGTGACTGAATGCTCTTTATCATGAAATAAGGTATGTGTTTTAGAATAACTTACTTTACAACTGCATGCACACTAATGTCTTTACACTTGCTTCTACCACAGTGAACTAAAGTTACCAAGGACCACAGCTGGATACAGAGTAAGAACTCAGGCATGTTAATCTTCCAGTCTATTTCAATCTCTCTGTGCTATTCCTGAGGAAAAAAGAGATATGAAGCACTGCTTTTAATCACAAAATAATGAAAAGTAGCCTCCATAAAGACAAATTTGTGTGTTGCAGCATCAATACCAGCTCCACCATAAAGGCTATTTCAAAGATTAGAGCACCTGATATGCTGTGCTTCTAACAACCTCCATCCATCTAATTCTTCTGCAAAGAGATGGCAGCTTCATATTTTGCCCTATTGGATTCCAGAAGCAAAGCTTACAAAAAACAGGCCTTATATTTCTGTCACTTAACTTCATCAGAGAGCACTGTTACACCTAGCATCTGACCTGAAATCAAGATGCCCAACTGCTTGAAGACAAAGCCAGCATATTGATTG
>VYZV01005600.1:7870-28577 GCA_013401275.1 Pandion haliaetus | reverse complement strand
AATTTCACAAACCCGGTCAAAGGACAGCAGAGAAGACCAACACAGAAAGTAGCCACTAAAAACATGTGAAACTAGAAAGTCAGTAGCTCCAGTGGATCTGCAGCAAACATAGCCAGAGGGAGCTTGGTACGTGTTATCCAAATGTTGATCTACGCCAAAAGTTAAGCAACCAGAGGACAATGCCCAATCATGGTCACATTCTATGTGCTGCACCCCATTTTTGCTCGGATCATAGAACAAAACACAGCAGAACCAGTGACAAAACTACCAGGCTTTGTTCAACATGTTGTTCCTGAAACAAACATCCAGGAGAGAAAGTCTGAGCAGAAGTGTTGTCAACTGGCTAGCATAAGCAGCCTCTGCCTGGTAAAAGCTTCAGTCTTGTCGCTGACAACCACCCTATTAATGCTGTCTTTTAAAATCCATCTAGGGAGACTGATACAAAATCCAAAAAGAGATTAGGAATACAGCTGTCATAACACTATGAGTGAATCATGAGAACAAACTCTTTACTTCAAGAAATTGGTTACTACAACTGTGAAGCTGAGCTGGAGAACCTACCCTCATGTCAGCTCTCACAAATGAGCAGGGAAATGTTCCCTGCACACATACTCCTGACCCAAGGGACAAGTTGTAAGCCAAACTGATTATTTTCCAAGGACCACAGACCTCAGCTAAAACTTCCTGAAATTCTCAGCCACTTGGAAGTGCTACTAGGAAGTTTAGCCACAGGTATCTACAAGCCAGATCAAATCACTAAGTAATTGAAATACTAATGCAATAAGAGTTCATAACGCTGACTAAACCAGCAATCCCACTTTACTAAACTAGTACCAGGAGACTGGAACCTCTTATTAACAAGCAAGAACAGGACTTTATTATTAACAAATTATTACTTTATTAGCAACAAAGCCACAAAAAGCCCTAAATGTTTTCAAAAGCTCAGTATGAAAAATCCCATTCATGATCAAAAGAATGCATACAATCTTGAACAAAAGCAAAGCTTTGAATTGGTAATAACATTGTAACTATTAGAAGCTCTGATTACTATGGCATAAAGACTTATGGCTGGCCAAACACTAGACAAATTAGATATCTTCAAAAGCATGATTTTCATATTAGGTTTTGAATTTGTATGTGATAGGTATCTACAAGACACAATGCTCTAGTATTAAGTTACATCTTAGCAAAGTGTTTTTGAACTGCTGAACTACCTTTATTTGAAAATTGAGCAACTAAATAATATTTTTTTCAAACTCATTGTACAAGCATTGGGTTAAACTTATACAACCAGTCCCATGATATTGCTGGTATACATCACTGATAGGAAGGATAAGAAGAGCAGTGTAAGGAACGATAGTTTGTATTAACATTGAAATCAGTACTTTGACCACAAAAATAAAAAGTGTGCCTTTGTAACACAGTAGAACCTCGAGTTAGCCAGATTCATTATTCCTTGATGACTGCAATGCCATGTGTTGATTTACACTTCTGATACTGAACTATTTTCTGATATTACTGTGTTTTGCATCATTTCTTAACTGCTTTAACTAATACAATTGATGCAATTATACTGATTGCCCAGTCTCTCTATTAGCTAAGAAATGCAGACTCAAATAAAACCGAAAAACCTAGGAGAAATCTTTAGTTAAATTAGTTAACCATCATGTATTTTATAATGGGCCCACACAGTTCATAGCCATTTATATAAATGTTCACTGATTGCTAGTTAAAGCTTGCATGACAATTATTCACAAACTGATAGAAGTTCCTGCCCGAATTCAGTGACGTCTGGGGTTAGTTTAATCAAACAAAGGTTAAGATGAAGGTTTATTTCTTTAGTAATAAAGAATCCTCACCACCCACAACAGCATATAGAGAAAATAAATTTTGCTCCCTTGGGCGCGAATACCTCCGCTCAATGAACAATGGCTTTCACTCTGCTAATTGGAGAACGGAGAGGTAAAGGTCATGTGTAAAAACAATAGGGGATATAAAAATAATGCAAACTAAGGAAATTACAGCATTTTCCAATTGTCAGCGTGACAGCTACCAGTGAGAAATAAGGACATCAGACACATGTGCCCTACTGTGCAGGCTGGGTAACAAGACAGTCTGCACTCCAGTATGCTGGCAGTATGTAAACATGTTTCCTTTCTAGGGACAACGGGACTATGCCCCAACAAAAGTAATAATCTTCTCTAGAATTATGTTGACCTGGAATTTAACTAATCATTTCAATAGGAGGAAATAGGAAGAGGGGGTAAAGGACAAAAGCACAAAAAAAAAGGCTTTGAATTAGGTCACTGAAGTGCAACGGTTTGAACTATTCTTCTGAGTAAATGAATTTTAATGTTCTTTTTAGTTCTTGTTCATATTTAAGTACTACCTTGTTTAGCAGTTTGGTTGGGTGAAAAATGAGAGCAAGGATTTGAGCAGCATTGTGTAGCTAACTTGTTTTCCATGGATTAGAATAGACAAATGCAAATTACAGTAAAACATTCAGAAAAAAGGTATATGCAGGCAAACTATCATTTAACTTTTTGAAAAATCCTTACATCTATAAGTTGTGTCCTTTTCTTGATTTAAATGACAGGTGCAGATTTAAATGACAGGTGCAGATGTTGTTCTTAGTAGTTAGCACTTAATTTATTTTTCAATGTTTGTACACTGGTTTCAACCACGTTAAGAGAAACATTTTCAAATGAAATTGTAGTAAGGAATTTTTACCTAGTTTCCTCCTTCTTCCGGTTCTTTTTCCTTGCATCTATTTTAAATAGTTGCCTTGAAAACGCATATGCCTCTGAAAAGCTCTAGATTGTGATTTTTTTCAGACTTGCGAGGGGTTGTCATGTTTCAGCTCTTTTCCCCTTACTTACTTGTCCAGTCTTCAGTGTTCTAAGACATGCACTTAAAGGATAATAAAAGACGACCACATTATGTGTCAAATTAAATGTTGTTGATACTTGCTTTAAGTGTACATGCACTGACATTCTGTTATGGATCAGCTGCTGGACAATAATACTTGCACATTCCCTGCCTGACAGATTGTTCTGTATTTTGTTTGAGATGCTCTAATGTTTTTGACGACCCATACAAGGCCACACATTTCAGCAAATTTTCCAAATTAATACTGAGACCAGTTTACAATGTTTTCTTCAGTAGCGCTCACACTTACTGATTGTGTCCTAAATAATAAACCATGCCCTCAGGCAGTTTTTCTCAGAATGTTTATGATGAGAACTCATTCATCTAAATCTACTGGCCAATGGAATAAAATAAATCAAGAATTTCCCAAAATATAACAATATTTGTGTTCTCTAGATAATTGATGACTGCAGCTGCACTAATTAAAACCCATGTGAGTTTCATTAATCTTGGTCACTAGGTCCAATTGCGGTACACCACACCCTGATCACTGCATATTGCCCTTGTGTCACATTCAGGTGAGACTTGACTTTTAGTTAGAATCTCACAATATCATTATTATATTTTTAAAATGTGAACGATGATATCATGCATACACCTATTGCGCACCTAAGTGTCTCAATTCACAACGGGTAAGCTCAATAAGAAATTTAAAATATTACAGAAGACTAAGTTATTTTCAGTAAAATGCATGCCAATACTCTGCCACCCCAAAGAAGACAGTGAGGTACGGAGAAGGGTGAAGACTACCTCTAATAAAAAATTTCTCTATTCAGAGGAAAAAAAAAAAAAAAATTTTCTTTAATTTTACTACAGTGGCATTTTGTTTGTATACCTATACCTTTCTCTACTGGAAATCAAAACTACATCTTCACCTAGAGTATTTCTAGGTAATAGCTGTATCATACATATATTTTTCTGTATCAGAGAACATTTTTATAGCTGTAGATATGCTTTGCTTGTTAAAGAAAAAGAAATGTGTCAAAAACTTGTGGTTCAGATAAATATCTACACAAATAGCTATAACTAATGTTAATAACTAAGCTGCCTTGCAGATCATAAATACTAGGAAATATAAATAACTCCTAGAGACAACTGCACAATCTATATTTGAGAAAAGGCAACATTTGAGTAATCAATCACATGAAGCCAACACTGTCATAAGCTGAGTTTATGAAAATACTTGTAAACATTTATTAAATGTAAATCCCTCTTCAAAACGTGTGTTATCAGAGATCCCCATTTTTTCATGCAATTTGGAGTATGTAATATACAGCAGCTGATGAATATACAAAAGCCTTGTTGCAGGAGCTGCTTCCTGCTGGTCTCTCAAAGTGCTGGCAGTGATACAATTTCTTTCAAACTAATGTCACATAGAACATATTCTAGAGAATAACTGATAGCATTTAAAATCTGGCTGTATCATCCTTACCAAACAAAATAATTCTTGCTATTAACACTACTTTTTTTCAAGATTAAAGAGTACATTTTGCTTTTATTTGCCAATTGAAGTCAAGGGAATAAATAATAACTCATGTAACTGGGAACAAATTTTGGACCATTAGGTACAGGCCTATTTTTACAGCATGATGAAGCTTTTGTCAAAATAAGTTAAAAGCTGACATGCAAATTTAATGAAAGCTGCACTGCAAATTGCTTCCACAGAAAAGCTTCGTGCAGCCCCTATGGAAGGTGCTTCCTAGGAATGGGAAGGAAACATTGGAAACCTCTCCAGAGAAATGCTGCTGTGTGCTCACACCTGCACCCTTGGGCACATGTGATTTGCTCCTCTCTAGTTTTCTACTTGCTTTCAGACCTCAGGGGATCAGCCAGGCTCTGGCCAGCCACCGGGTCTCAGATGACAGCAATCATTTCTCCTATCGATAGCTTTTCAGCATACTCAGACCTAACACCCATGGAGCAGTTTCCTGTTTATCTGCTTGGCAAATCAGCTCCCCAAAAATTTCTCCAAGAACTAAACATAAGCTAGGCAGGGATGGGTTCCCAAAATGAGAGACAGTAATGCCATGAGTAGGGCATTATGGATGCCATACATAACAGCATCTGAAGGTCTAAGAAAGATTGTGGAACTGATGCTACAGAATGGCCAAACAAATCAATTACTTCTGACTGCAACAAACTTACATCTCAGTGGGGGCTGATGGCCCAGAGAGTTCACACTGTTTGCAGGCCATACCCAACCTGCAAGGACAACTCATGAGGCATGCGGCCTCTTTGGAACATCATCTTTTCCCAAGAAGCGGCTCAACAACCCATACACAAGGGCCCAATGCCATAATAATGCACATGAATTACGTTGCTAGGGTCAGTTCTAGGTTGGTCTTCATCTTGCCTGCTATATCCGTATATTCCTTCCACACCATAAAAGTGAAGTGCAAACATCCCTATTACAAAATAACTACAAACCGCTCGGGTTATGGGGAGGAGGTGTGGTACCCAAAGGTGTGGTCTTTTACAGAAGCTAAGTACAGGTTTTGAGAACTGTTCTAATGGCAACATCAAGCTTTTTCATACTTTTTCTGGTGAAACAGTTTAACCAAGTAACTTCTTAATGGGAGCAGCATTCTTATTTACACCGGGATTTCGTTATCCTTTTAAGAAAATATACAATGACATAGAACGAAAACACAAAATAAGAATGAAAGACATTCTCAGCAAATATAAGTATGGTACAATGAAATAATAAAATTGATTGTCTTGGCCACAGGATCTTTTCACCCCCCTGTCTTTTTAAGCATGGCCATCTTATTCTGTTGCTGATAATAAATTCACAGATGACATTTTGGAACACTACAATAAGCAGATGTTGTAATATGGCTCTAGTGCCAGCTCTGGTCAGAAAGCGTAGGTGAAAAAATTTCACATATTGCAATGATTCAGAGGCCTGATTGGGCAAGTTGTTCTTAAACAGTGGTAGACTTCCCAGCAGGGGCCAACCAAACATGCTCTGAAGCAAATTTCTGAATGGCCTTAACAGATTTTTTTTGTCTTCCAATTTTGGTCCTCGATGGGCTATGATAACATATTATGAGTCAAAGTCTGAGTTCCTTTTGAAAGAAAAAAAAAAAACACCCAACAAAACAAAATCTTGATCAAAGAGGACGTATGACTGACTCTGCAATAGGAACACTAATTTTCTGACTCCTGTAACTCAGAAACGGTTGACTTTATTTCAGTCAAGCCACTAGCAGAGACCAAGCCTGCAATTATTCAGTACATAAAGAAAAGTTTATTGAAGTGTTATGAATGAATAAGAAGGGCACAAGTGAAAGTATGTTGCAGACTTTACTACAGCATTCTTCCTACTGTCCCAACACCTTTGTTTAATTAACTACTAACAAAAACTAATACTGAACTCTTACATTCAGTTTAAATTTTCCTTAATCTTCTCCTATTTTATTGGAAATCCACACATTCCCAACCTTATTCAAGCACCCTATTTTAAAATGCTGATAAGCTGTCAGTGTCTGTCAGTACCTGACAGGCTGTCTTCGTTCCAACTGTCCACATCTAAATAAATATTTCCCTTCCATTTATCAAACACATTACAGTAATATCTGTCTCTTCTTCACTGAGCAGAACTTCTGTTACCCAGAAATGAACAAAAGCAGGAAGGCAGGTTTCAGCAATGATTTCCGAGTAAATTGTGTTTAGTGCGTGTCTGGATGCATCTAAAGCTGAGTTATAATTTGACTTTACTTTGTCAACAACATAGCACCGCAACTGTTAGCAGCAAAACGTTTTGACATTATGCCATTTCAAGAGTCTCCCAAACACTGAGTACTTCTGATATCTGTATTTCAGACTACTTTCCCACATGGAAAACTCACATTCCACTCACATTTTCTTAAGAAAACTTAATTTTCCACCTCACCCATATTTTTTCTTACCTCTGGGTCACTTCATATTGTTTCTTTACCCATTCATGGCTGCAAAACCTAGAAATCTAGTATCATCAGATTCATTCTCTCTTCACTGGTTTTAATTTCCATTATACCCAGTGCCTATAAATTTGTCTCATAAACAGCTTGCATAATTTTACTAAGTTAAGCTCACCTGTAAGTGTGTTTTTTTCCACTCTGAATATTGGTATCATATTAAGTATTGCCTCTCACCGTCAATCCTCATTTACTTTCTTTTCCATGACTTCAAGAGGATAATTCCACCAGCTCAATGGCACATAACTTATTTTCCTGAACTACTTTCTATGAATGTTTTTAGACTTACTTGTTTTCTAAGACACCAACACTTTTCTTCCTCAAGCCCCAAAAGGCAGAACCATATTTTAAGGAAATTGCTGCAGAAACAACAGACTGCAGCTTTAGGTCACCTGCATGGACATGCTCGAAATTGTACTTAGTAGGCACTCCATTTTCATTGTAATCGCTACGGGGCATACTGCAATGACTACAGCAAACTGTCAAGAATCTTCTTGGGTCAAGGTCAGCCACATGCATTGCACAAACCACTTCTGAAATTTATGTTTTGTTTCCACTGCTTCTACAGCTAGGCTGTTCCAAAACCTCACTCCTCTAAAGGTTTAGAAATATTTCTTCCATTTTCAGTTTCTTTCTTTGTGGCCACTTTTTTTCAACTTATCCATCTGCCAAGAGTAAAAACAAAACAGGTCATCTTCATTTTCAGCCAGATGACTGTAACCTTTTCTCTCAGAAGATCATCTCTCTGTTCACATCTTCTGCTTCACCCAGAACTGTAGACACTATTCTACACAGACAGATGTCTCACTCAGGCAAACCTCAATGGTAATAATATATCCACATGCCTTTGCTGCAAGTACTCTGGTCGGTTCACCCCAAAACTGCCATAACCCATTTCACCATACCTGGAGATCATATGAGGCTTTTAGTCTGGTGATCAGATAAAATAATCATATCATTTTACACTTATTTCCAATGCGTAAGCCTTTGACTTCATAGTGAAAATAGTATCAATCACTTTTTGCGTGATCTTGTAGTTCTTATCAGATCTCATCCCATTACTGTTATTTCTACTGTAAAAACCATACAGCTTTTACCATCGATAATCTGTTTTGAATTTTGCAATACCCTTATAGCTCATGTTACCAATAAACTCCAAAGGACTATTCCTGCCATTTACTTAAAATAATAAATAAAATTGGTACCAAGATCACTCATTATGGAATTTCACCTCTACTTTTAGCTCACCATTTCTTTTTAAAAATAACCTTTTGTTATTATCCCTTTAACGCGTTATCACCTCAGAATTCTTGTACTAATCCCTGTAACTGAACCAATTCTCAAGTGGCACCTTGTTTGATGTTTATTTGAAATCCAACCATACAAATCTCCTTTGTCAAGAGAAAGAGGTATCAAACAAGCTTAGAGACAGGTATCAAGTTAGATAGGAAAGATCTGCCTTTGGTAAGCCCACACTGTATATTTATCACATTGCTATACTTCCATATCTTTGAAACGTTCTTTCTCCAATACTTGCGCTGAATCTCTGTACACAGTTTAGACCACGTAATTGCTAATCTCTTCCCTTTCTCTTCTTAAATATTGGTACAGAAATTACTATTTGTATCTAGTCCCCTGGGAGGGGGGTGGGAACTCAGCCATGCTCCACTCATGCCTAGCTCCCTGCACGTACAGGGAGCAGATGCACTGGGGCTGGATGGGGCATCAATGGTGGTGCAAGGTAGCAGTTCTACTCCACACCAAGTGGCTACACTGCCACAGTGGAAACAGCACTACCAGTACGGAAGACAACTAACACAACTGGTCCCTGGCAAAGTTCCTCAGCTCTCAGTGGAGCAGAAGGAAATAACAGCTCAAAGCACATTATGCACCAGCAAAGGAATGCCCTCATCACTTACTGGTGAGTCAAGTAAATATTTTAATACAGCACCCCAGAGCAAAAAAATGCAAGAAAAGCTCGTAACTCTTGTATCCCATTAGGGAAGAACTTTCGATACCTTAAATGGGATCTGAGGATCTATTGGGCTCTACAAGGTCAGAGCATCTGTTTTTCTTACATTCTCCTCTCATCATTTTAACAGGTAGGAATGGAATTTAAATGGCAATTACTGCTAAAATTATAAACTCCTTCAGACCGGAGTTCCTGATGCACACAGATTGGGTATAAGTCAAGAAAAAATACCCCTTGTCCACAACACAGCTGCTTGACTTGACTAGAAAATAATGTTTCTCCCCTAATTCCCAATTTCATTTAAAACTCTGGTTATAAATCACTGCCATTGGTTGGATTGACTGAAATTCTAATGCTATACTAACTTCTATTGCATAAACACTACGGAAAAAAGTATTTCAGAGTAAATCAGTAAATCCCTCACCTCATTCCATTGTCCCTACATACTGATACTTCAGTATGCATATTGCTGCAACAAGGAATATATTTCCATAAACAGTGAAATTAGGAGAAAGAGTTAGAAATGCAACTTTTGTGATTAAATTATGCTTACTTCCATCAGTGCAGAACATACATTGCCAAAACCAAGAAATTATAGTCAAAGAAAGAACTTTTCAAAAATCTTCACTCTTTATTATTATGTTTATCAGACTTTGTATAACTTTTTTTTTTTTTCTTGTAAACAGGACAGTGCCTAAAGATCAACTCAAAACATTGCTTTCACAAACCTAACTCACCAGGAAATGTCATAATAATGGATTACATTATTTTCTTCAATCATTTACAGTTTCCCACTCTGCCATTCCTGATGAAAGAAGCTGCACCTTAAGGTTCACTGCAAATTTATATTCTATTTCTCAGCTGAGACCAAACACCCCCCCAGTAAAGGCAAGTTATATATCTCTGCAAGGAAGACTAAAATAAAAATACTGAACTACTTAGTCCAACTGGTTTAACTTACTCTGACTGGAGTACTTACTCTGACTAGAATAACACTGTGGTATGGTGATTCTGGATTCATAAAAATTAAGATCTACTGATATCTAAAAGGATGTTATGTAACATTAATTTGATGACAGCCATACGGGAAGGGCACAAAGAGCTGAATTATCTTTACCCCAAGGTTCATCCACCAGGTTAATTGCTTCTATACATTTGCCGTTACAATGTTAAAATATTAAGAGAATGTTTTAAAAATTTAAAAAATAAGTCATTCCGGAATTGCAGTTTCATACACATTAAGGGTTCACCAGTGGTTTCTAAAAGACAAGGAGTCTAGCTAGGGTTTTCCTTCAGGTTAGAGTTCCTAAAATCCTTTCAAGAGCTCAGGAATGGGAGCCGGAGGACTTAAAGAAAGGCAGTGAGCTCTGCAAACCGCAGGTGCCGAGCTGGGTGAAGGGGAGAAGGAATTGGGGCCCTGCCCTGCCCGTACCTTGGCTCATGACTCTGACACCCATTCCGAGTACTGCAAACGCTCCCTTGTTGCATTCATGCCAAAAAAAGTATTATGCTACCACTTGCACAAAGGTTATCCACAATCTGGGCCCAAGGAATTCATTCTCACCACTGACAAAAATGCAGCTCCCATTAAGAGTAATGGAAATTGCACATGTGCATCAGGACAATTTAAGGCCCTTAAGGAATTGTATCCTCCCTTTACACACACATGTAATTTTCATTAATACCAATTAAAAGAAAATCAATTCAATAAAATTATGTCCAGTTTCTACAGCACAGAATCCCATGCAAAACAACAGTAACCAGCAAAGAGTTTTCTTTTTTTTTTTAATTTAAGCCAGATTTAAATAATCATTCGAATTGACATTTTTTAATAAAAAGTAATTGTTTTACTCAAAGCAACAGCAGCTAAAATGGAAATTTCAGGCTGCAATCCAATCAGTGTAAGTTGTTCAGGAAGAAGGAAAAAAACCTTAAAAATCTAAAAAAATATTTCATTATATTTTCCTTTTGGGCTCAGATCCTGCAGGCAGAATGAAGAACACAGGATATGGACAGAGCAGAGGGATCCTTCTGCCATTTATATATCTAATACATATCACATTTTCTTTCAACTTTGTCCAGCCTTAAGTATTATGTACATTAAAATGATTATGTTCCTTCCATATTATTCTAAATTAAAAAAGAAAACTTAAGTAAGACTGCAGTGAATATTTCGTATTATGTTACTATTACTTAATTTCTAATATACTATTAAAGGTATGAGCATGAAGTTTGAGAGTAGTTCCACAACATTTTTGTAAGCTGGGAGTAAATAGCTTTACATTCATATAAGCGATTCTAAGTATTGAATTATTTTAACAGACTCTGAATTTGAAAACAGCACACACAAGCTCATACTTTTGCTATCACCTTGTCCTGGTTTTGGCTGGGATAGAGTTAATTTTCTTTCTAGTAGCTGGCAGAGTGTTATGTTTTGGATTTAGTATGAGAAGAATGTTGATAACACACTGATGTTTTCGGTTGTTGCTAAGTAATGTTTAGGCTAAAGTCAAGGATTTTGCAGCTTCTCATGCCCAGCCAGCAAGAAGGCTGGAGGGACACAAGAAGTTGGGAGGGGACACAGCCAGGACAGCTGACCCCAACTGGCCAAAGGGGTATTACCTACCATGTGATGTCATGCACAGTATTTAAACTGGAGGGAGCTGGCCTCAGGGGGATCACTGCTAATTGGGTATCAGTCAGCAGGGGGTAAGCAATTGCACTGTACATCACTTGTATATTCCAATCCTTTTATTATTATTATTACTGTCATTTTATTATTGCTATTATTAACATTATTATTTTCTTCCTTTCTGTTCTGTTAAATTTTTCCCCCGATTCTCTCCCCCATCCCACTGGGGGTGGGGGGAAGCAAGTGAGCAGCTGCGTGGTGCTTAGCTGCTGGCTGGAGTTAAACCATGACACACCTTCAAGAATAAAGCACAAGACAGGAGGAGAACGTGACTGTATGAGGAGTTGTTTTCGAGTAATTTCTGTGCTTTGCTGATTCCACTGCAAACTTACAGCAGGCTGGTCCCCGGTGCACCCGAGAAGAGTCTTTGCGCCAACGTCTGTCCTCTCCTCCAGCCCAAACCTGAGCAGTAGGTCCTGGGGGTGCCCCTTTTGCCCCAGCCATAACAAAGTAATCCTTTTGTGGGTGGCTATGCTGACTCTGAAACGACAGCGCCCTGGCAGCGCGACATGATGCAGCTGTGCTACAAAAGAGAGTCAGGTCCAGTTTCCATCCAGTAGAAACTATGCAAGATAAAAAAACTAGGAAAGGAGATCTGGACCATGTGTTACACACAAATAAATATATAGGTACTGTAGGACAAATTCTGTGAGAAGTGTCCTGAGAGTAACTTCCTAAAATGATTATAAAAGTTGAGTCCAACAGAAGAAAAACAGCAAAAGTCATTTTTAAATAGAAAAAACCTGCATGGTTATTTTCCTATTCCTGCTCATAATAAGCATACACACTATACTTGAAGGGTAAATGCAACTATTTAAATATTTATCAAGTAAATACATGTGTGTGGGGGGGTGTTTTATGCCTGATTTTGAGAACAAGTAAGTTTTTAAAGGTAAATCTAATGCAATGCAATAAAACTGCAACGTATGTTCTGACCTTCTACTCTTCTCTGCAACACTTATATGCACATATATACACACTTTAATAATACATATCCCGGTGGAGTACAACTGACCCCAGTAAATCCTGCTGTTTCCCCAAGTGTGGAATTAAAAGCTTCATGACCAGAGTGAGAGAACACATTTGTTTCCATTCTTGTGATATCATTTTCCCCCCTCAGACTAGTGTCACCACTGAAGCCCATGTTACTCTACGTAGCTGACTCAACTGCATATGTTAAAAAATTTACAGACATTGAAATCAAATCTATTTCTTGTATTTTTTTTTCCCTGAAATAAGCCAATAAAACATCTTAGAAGGAAAACCAGACATTTTTAAGTAATAGTTCCACTACTGCACACATTCAGTAAAATGAAACAAACCAATGTTATTTTGCAGGTACAAAAAATAACCAAGCCATGGAGTCCATGAAAATTGTGAGATTAAAGACATATAACTTTGCAAACTACATTTTTGCTTAATAACAGAAGCAAAATATATTTTATTTTATAATTCTGAAGAAGATAGCTTATCCACCTAATCTACTTTTACAGAAAAGCAATTTAGAAAACTACAGCATATGTGTAGAAATATATGAAAACCAAACAACACATATGCTTTTTTGTTTGTAGCATTAAAGATTATCTGAACTCAAGCAAAATTCACACATATGCATGTTCTCTCTGCACAAGAGCTGAAATTTCCCTACTCTATATGAGAAGTGCAACCCTGCAAGGAAACTTTTCACCTCAAAAGTCAAAATTATGATGACTTGAGCAACTGATATTTGTACTTCCCTTGGTCGCTAGTCTCCAGTTATCTACTCTCCTCCTACCTTGATAACCAGCAGGTACACTGGGCCAATTGTTTTTGCCACCCTTCTTCCCTGCATTTGTTTCCCCTTTTCTACTTCGGTGTCTCTCCTCGTCTGTCACTCTCCTTAATGCTTAACATTTCTTTCTCTCCTCATTTTAAGCCATAGCCTTCCACCTTCCAAATATCTGCCCAAACCCCATGATTTTCCAGAACAAACTAATATGCAAGCAGCCACAGGACACTTGCATTGTAGTATTTTTGGTCTGCTTACACTTCTTATTCTTCCAGGGGATCAAATATGCCTCAGACTGCCCACGTCACAAGATGGTGGTGATGATGTTACAATGCAATTCCAAAACCAATCTTCTTGGAATTGCATCATAACATCTGTCTGCATTTCCACACAACGGGCAGACTGAACAGAGCCTTGGCCACTCCTGTAATATTTGAGCTTTTTTCTTATCTGATATGCTAGTTCACAGGGGAAAGCAATATTACACATACAAATCATTTACAGCGAAGCAGGATGCCTCAGTGGACTGGGCACTATAAGGGCAGCCCGGAACTAGGCTTACTCTCAGTTCTGTCACTCATGTGCTGTCCAGCCTTAGAAAAGTCAGTTATTTTATGAGTGGTATTCAGCCAAATTTGTAAAGATTCTAACTCAGGAAGGACAGATGGGCACTGTTTCTGTACCGTGATAACCTTCAGATTTGTAAGCTGTAGCTCACCTCCAGTACAGAAAAATGTCACAGCGAGTCTTCTGACTTTCAGTCTTGTCAAAACCAAAACAGTTATAATTGGTGTGACATGCTCTTCACTTCACTAGGACTCAACATATTGGGAGTGCCAAATACTAAAAATTGCTTCATTCCTCTCACTATTTAATTTTTCCCTACTGATTTTCTTATGAACATCTAACGTGATCAACACAAGCAAGTAACCTGTACTGAAGTAATATTGGTAACTTAAAGAAAAGTACAAACAACAAAAAGAAATAGCCTACATATGAATGAGTGTAACCCATTTATGACCTCCACCTTGAGAGTGCTGAAAACCAACACAATGTCTTTGTGTGAAATGTTTTTCACCTGAGCCTCTGATTGAGCTGATAAGTTTGTAAAATTACATGTTAGCAGACAACCCCCTACCGACTACCCAACTGAGGTTCAGGTCTGTTGCCTTTTTGAGCAGGTTTGATATTGCACTTCCAAAATGTGCTCTAGTGATTGCAGTTTCAGGCAGTGGCTGAAAAAGCAGATGACTTGGACTATGATAGACAGCACTCCAAATCTAGTTTAAGAGCAGGTGGCCTGGATGGATACCTAGGCATAGCTGAGGGTCTCTTTTAATGAAAATCTTAGAAACCCAAGGGAACAAGACAGAAGAAAATACTATTAGAGATTACAAGGAAAAACTTCAGTAGGAAGTACTACCATTCCTAAAACCTGAATCATGCTCTGAAGCAAATTACTTTCACTGTCTGGGTGGGGAGAGACCCCACTCTTTCACTAATTCACACTTTCACTCAAGGTGAGCAGGTACAATTTAGGAAATTTAGAAAAAGTTAACACAGACCAACACACTTCAAACTCCTCCACACCTTGATTCATTCAGGTTCAGGATAGAAAAGCCTGTTAAATGACTTGTGAATTAAATTATCAAAATCCTTTCTGTTGTCATACAGTATTGTATATCCACTAGTTGGATATACAGTGCTATTCTCTGCCTCCAAACTTCGGATTAAGAAACAGATCTGATAAAACCAAGAGACCTTCTCCTTCACGTCACCACAGCTAAGCTCTTTTTTCTTCTTTGAATTTGGAACAACTAGGCAAACTCAGATGAACGTCTCTCATCTTGAGGCCTTGATGAAATTCTAATATATTTCTAGACATTAAAAAGAGGTCCTCTGAGAAGAGAACTGACTTGTGTCAGGACTGGATACAATACTGAAAAGCTTCAGCAAACTTACATGTAGTTAAAATTGTGAATTGTCCAAGTCAATTCTGCTTTATAACCTTTACCTCATCATCTTCCCGCAATAAAAAAATAAATAAAATAACAAAATCCTTGAAACCTCTGCAAGTATGATAAGATAGATGTCTACCTTAAATCCTTACCACCAAAGCTCATGCCTGAATTTGTCCATAAACTCCCAAATTAACGTTGGCATCATCATGCTCAGAACTCAGATAACATCCTTCAGTGAAGCCTGTGCTGAGGGGCAAGTGTGCGGCAAGGCAACAACAACAGAAAAAAAACCTCATAAGCCATATTTATTTATGTTTCACTTAAAGAACAGCTGAGGATCAACACATTCAAAGCCAAATCAGCAACAGTTAGAGAGATGAGAAAAAGCTGCAGCCCGATTCTCTTGAACACTTCCTAACTGAAGGAAACTAAACTTTGCCAGGAAACTCCTACCCTGGCTTCTTATTCCATGCTATTGATTTGCTTCATTTGCTCACATACTGTTAAGCAGAGCAAGGAATTGACACTCACTGCTTTGTCGAAGCTGACAGCACTAAGAGGTCTGCAAGCAGACAGGGCCGAGAAGACCCAGGCCTCCCAGCTGAAGAAGGCTTCCCTGACAGGCCTGAGCACCAATCTGCAGGTGGTTTCTCCCAGTCATGTAGAGATGTGCTTCTCTACCACAGAAGTTCTTCCTGGTCACAGTCTTTCGGGATTTTGTCACAAACCTCTTATACACTTCGCTTTATAGCACAGACTATTTCCAGAACCTGCAAGGAGTCCTAACGATCCCCCTCAGAAAACCAGAGAAGTGGTGGGCCTTCAGAAGATAAACTCACTTCACCTCAGGACCTCAGGCAGGCTGATGCCGTCTGAGACACCGGTTCTGAAGCTGGGCACAGGATCATACACAGGAGCACTTCTGAAACTCCCAAAGGCTTGGTATCCATGCTGGCAGGGTACGGAGCAGCTGTGGTGTCTCAATCATGTTGCACAGTACCCATCAGCGCTTGCCTCATGGTCTATCACACATCACCATAGGGCTTCACTCAGCACAACAGCCTTTGCAACATCTTGCTATAGGAAGAACAGGTAAGTCCTTCTTTCCAGGCCTGCTAAAGATTTTTGCTTAGTGCAAAATCCAGTGTAACTTGATTTTCTATAGTTAAGTTTACTCTCAAATAGCTCACAGTGTTAGGACTAGTAGATACTGGCTGTAAGAGCCTAGCAGTTAAAAAAAACAAAACAAAACAACCAACCCGCCAAAAAAATCAAAATGCCAACCACCAACCAACTCTCCCCCCACACCTCCCCAAACTTCTAGCCAAATTCATTCAGTAGGGGAAGCATCCCTGGTACTGAAGGGATCAAGCCGCCACACCTCTGAGATCTGGAAAGAAAGGAGCAATATACCGAGCATCTCTTTTCCATAACAGCCAAACCCAAGGTTATTTCAGGCTGTTAAAGCTGCTTCCTCTACTCCTTTATTTGAGCTATGAAGGAAGAAACCACAGCTAGCACAGAGCTGAAGATAGTCATTAGCTGAATACTCCTTGAAAAAAAATGTTCATTTTTCAAGCTGGACTAAAAAAGGATGGCAGTAAGCAAAACTGAAGATGTGGTTTTCTAATCCCCCAATGGGTTATAGAATTTTTGGTGGTATATGTCAGGAGATCAAAGCTGTTTTCCTCTGAGAGTAATGTACTTCCTAAATAAAATAAATATGTATAAAGCACTGGATGGAAGCAGAATGCCCACAGATGAACGGCATCTAGCTAATGGGATATATTCAGCACGAATTACATCAATACTACTAGAAGTTATAATCTATCTCAACAAAAATGCAAGAAAAGCAACACCAAAATACACACAAATCAAAGAAATGAGAATGCGAAAACACATTTTTGTTGCCACTGGAGCATCCATATCATCAACACCTAGCATTCAGGAATAGCTGTTTTTAATGTAAATAATAAAAAGCCACGTATATCTTCATTCCCATAAGACCAGTGAATATTACTGGGATTGACAATGAAATTACAAAATGGGATACTGAAATGATGGGCCAGATCCACTCCACAATTACATCTTTGTATGCTTGCCACGCAAATTAAAAAATTAACCTTTTAATCCTTAGCTTCATCCATCCTGATTCATGCTAGGAAACAGCCTAATACATGTATTTAGTAAACACAAAAAATTCCTTATTTAGATGAAGAAGAAAGACAGCAGCTTCATATTTTTGAATAAAGGAGATGACCTCAAGCAATATCTTCCACTTACAGTACTTGAAATCAGAGACGTTTGAAGCCTACTCTGCAAAAGATGCACACAAAGAAAAATTGAACCTCAGACACCTTTCGTGCATTTCACTTACAATTCCTCAACTCTCAGAGATCTAAAAAGATTTATCATACTATATTCCCTGTAGATGATAGGCAGCCAAACATTTAAATGTGACATCCAGAAAAGTAATTTGTCCTTATAAGGACAGTCCACATCCCTAAGCGTTCAAGCTGTCATCTTACACTTTTAAACACTTAGGGTTTTCGGATGAGCAGTGATAATTTTTAACAAAGCAGAGAGGTCTCAATTTGCAAATTGAGTAACTCATCGAATAAGAAAGTTGGATTTGTAATAAAGTCTGACAGATGTCTGCACCACGACATGACAGTGACAAAGTGCCTCTGAAATTTTCTCTTCAAAGATGAAGTTTCAGCTTGCCTCCTTTCACCTCTAGGAATCCAAATAATATTTTTTTATTATACAGGTGAAAAGAAATTTGGTTTCAGCTACTATCCATTTACATCCAGCAAATAAGTTATGATTATAATACCAAGCTCTGATCATGAGAAGCTCCAGCAATAATAATGTTGCAGAACAATGCTTATGAGTCTCTGGTGGTACAGGAAGACAGCAGAAAAAAACCTATCCAAAACAGCTGTGGAGGAAGCTATTTTCTTGAGCACAAAATTAATTTCTGAATTTTAAAATAATATTTTACTGTCTTATTACAAACCACATTTGCAGGTTTCCTTGAATTTTAACTTAACATGTGTATGGCTTAATAGAAAATTTATGTTAATCATATTCAAATGTATCAACATGAACTGAGAGTTCAGAAGTTATACAACAGGAATTTTCCTCAGCGAGCCTGTCCAAATAGGTCAATACTCTGCTAACAAGCCCCGTGGTTAAAAAAAGCTGTCACTAATATGATTTTACAGTGTTTTCACAGGCAGGAATCACTCAAATACTTAAAAATTTCCAACATGCTACTGGAAAGGGTATTTATGGTCCAATTTAATGAACAGTAATGACAGGGCGGGGGGAAAGTCAATCATCTCCTAGTGGTTGTAGAAATGTCCTACTAGAGCAACCACGAGGTTTAAGATACAGTCGCAAGTGAAAAACTGCTTCACAGCAGCTGGTTGTCCCCCCAGGCCCGAGCAGCACAGCAGGAGAGGCAAACGCTTAATCCTACAACTGCTGTGAGCCTAGTTGCTTCTTGAGACTTAGCAAGTGTCCAGAAGACAAGCATTTTGATAGGAGTTAACAGGTAAGAATGCTTCCGTCCACTAGTAGTTCTTCCTTGGGGTAGGCTGTAGCTGTCGTAAGATTCTGAACTTGAATCCTGCTCCAAAGCCCAGTCCTAGCGCAGCATCAATTCATTCATATGTGAAAGGGGTTTTCTTTAATCCTTCAAAATTAAAGGATCTGAAGAAATAACAGTGTCTCAAATTATTTCATATGAAAAGCACTCAGATGTACACTACTAACATCTAATAAAATGGTCATTTTTCAGACAAGTATGCATAACCCCTATGCAATTCCATGTTTTAAGCTGCAGTCTGACTAAAGATGTAGATACTGCTGTCTCTCACGCTGCCTGTAAGTGGCAAGGTACCTCCTTAACTACTGAAGACCTCAATGACAGACATTCTTTCTTCTTCAAGGACCCATAGCTGTGTGGATATACAAGGTGGATTCATAGAAAAGCTTTAAACATTTAGTAGTTAATGTAAACACCTTTGTTAAATAATGCTGAAAATAAGGAAGGAAAAACAAACAAAAAACAGGTCCAGATCTTAAACTTGTCTTTAATTATGGTGGAGCTAAATCAGTGAGAAACTGGCCAAAAGTGTCTGGAAGAATAATTGAAATAAAGTAGCATATGAAGTATATACCAACTTTAAATTTGGAGTTTATAAAAACAATTCCCTCTGAACAAGTTATTACATATCTGCTTACTGAAGTGCTGTGAGCTGTAAGTCCTTTGAAGGGTTACTGGAAACTTCCAGGGGCAGTACAGAGGCCAAAACGAACCACTGCTCTGACATCTGCAGCAAGTCCTATAAACTACTTCTAAAAGATTTACTTCTTACAAAAGCAGCAGCCGGCACAGTCTCCCCTTGGGTTCTGCTACTGCAGACAATGACTGATGAGGGAAAGTTAAATGACTAGTAACTGATATGACCAGTTGTTGATTTTAGTAAATGATGAGGCTCGATCTCCTATATCATTTCAGTAAAATGAATTGTGTTCTTGTTAGTGCAGATTCTCACTAAATAACATTAAGGAATGAAATCATGTGATTTCTGCCCCTCTCCCACCCTGTCCACCTATCTCTTGTAATGGACTTATACCATTACAAAGCAGCTAAAAAGCATTTAGAACCAACAATGCCTAAAAAAATATACACCAAACATAAGCAATGACAAGAATTGACAGATGTTTTCCAGAGTGTGTATATTCCATGACAAACTCACATGATCTGTAAATTCAAGGGATCAAAACCTGGTAAAATGGTGAGAGTGTAAGTAAGTATAGAAGCATTTTAGTTTTCAGCATCTCCAAAAAGGTCAGTAAAGTTAGCTAAGCAAGTTATATGAAGACTAAGAAATGAAGCTAAGAAACTTACACAAAGATCATTAAAATATATGCTATATAAATTCATCCATCTTAAACACTCTGGCTGTAAATAACATACAACCTACAGACAGTAACCGTTACTCGGTGCCTCTTGAGATGATGAGTTACTTTGTCTTCCACTGTGGGAATTTTCCCTGTCCCAGCTGCAGCAGAAAGCATTTGCTACCTGGAAGAACTGTCAATCCCACACATTCATTTTATGTATCTGTTACCGCAGAACTGAATGCACTGATGAAGAAAACAGGTGAAACTGTGTATGCTGTAGGAGATCTAAACACGTCAGCATGTAACATGAAGACTGGTTCAGTTCACAGCCATGTAATTGCTTTGCCAATACACCGGTAGTTAAATAGTTGAAGAAGTTTGTCTGAAGACATGCTGTGCATCTCAGTCAATTTTCAACCCACTTAGAAATCTCCTTTAAGGCATTGAAAATTCAGCCAGACATGGAAGAGACCAAAGTGGTTGCACAGTCATGAATAGGATATCCTTGTA
>VYZV01005596.1:64539-79340 GCA_013401275.1 Pandion haliaetus | reverse complement strand
GAATTTACATATAACTGACTGATGTAAGTGTGTAAGCAGGTGATCCTGCATAGATACTGTTGCTCATGCAATAGAGTTGAGTTGTTTAAGTGGGTTGTCTTGTGACTTGAGAAGGCACTTATTTGATTACACGTTCATTGAACATTTATTTTTAATTTCACAGATGATACTGTATTGAATATGAACTGAAAATCTTGTAAAGGTTTTTTTTTTTTTTCCCCAGTGCTCTGAATTTGATAAAGTGCATGAAGAAATCAGAATGTCTGTGTATATTGAGTTATGTGTTTATGTGGCATTGCTTTTTTTAAGTTTAAATCAGTTGAGGTAGTATGACTTGGAACTGGCTCTTTGGATGCACCTGCCTACCCTTAACTTACTTGCATTTAACTAAAGTCTGTTTTGAATTAAATAATACTGAACCTGCACTTATCTGATATGATTCTGCTTCTGATACCTGATTTGGCAAATCTTTATGTACTAGCTTTAAATTATGGCTGTATGTTTGTTTTCACTAAAGTCTCTTATATTTGGTTCTGTTAGTTTTTACTACTGAGTTCATGGTAACTTAGGCTTCCTTGGTGGCCTTGTAAAGAATCTTTGAGAGAAATGGAAAAATCAAGTAACTATGTACCACTTCAGCACACTGGAACTTAAATCTAGAGTGCTAACATCATAAATATAAGACTACTTAAGGTTCTAATTTGGATATTCATCCTCAAGAACTGGGAAATAAAGTTGAGACCTTTAAGACAGAAGTTTCCTGTTATGAAATATTGCTGGCAATGAAACGTGCCCTAGTGCTTTGAGAGCCTTCCGTAAAAGATACTGGGAAAAACCAAGTGTAAGTATTGTGACAGCTGGAGGTCACTGACTTGCAAAAAAAGGTCTGAAATGCCACAACGGAGAATGTTTTCTTTTCTGTACGGTTCATCCTTGTATAGCACTCGTTAATTGTAGCCCTTAATCAGAAGTTACTGTCCAAGTTTTAGTTTATTTAATTACAGACTGCCATAGGAGCTTGTGAGTAAAGTTGCTGTGGTAAAACATAAGAGAGAAGGTTTTTAGGAGCTGTCTTGAAAGACATTAGAAGCTTTAGCCATTTAGCCAGAATTAGAATTCTAGCCATTAGCTGGAATTAAGAACAGGAAAACAAACTGAAGAGGGAGAGAGAGAACAGAACTCGGAAAGCTGCTGTTTGCATATTGAAGATAAACCTATTGTCTTTTCTGGATAAATAGGGTAATTGGAGCTCAGGGAAAATGGGAAGAAAGCAAAAATAGAAGGTGTAGTATGGATGAAGACAAGTCAAAAGAGTGTTTAAAATAAAACCAGGGAAGATGTAGTTTAGCATGAGGCTGAGGTTTTTAGGTTGTTTTTCTTAAGAAATCCTACTTCTTGAGGCAGCTGAGACTGGATGATAATCCAGGTATCTTGCTGCAAGTTATGTTTCTTTAAGGAAATTCATAGCCATCTGAACCAGCTATATCTATTCCTGGCATGATTTTGTGAATGAACTGTTTTCTGAGTGTTAGTTGGCATACATCCTTTACAGGAGGGCATCAGTATGTGAAAAGTGAGAAATTTTTTTCTCATTCTTTTGGTTCTTTGCTGTTTTTTTGTCTCAGTCTTGCTGAACTTAGCTTGCTACATGTAATCAACTGAAATGGTTTGGGCTGTATGTATGCAGAGAAGCACAGTGATCTTTTAGATGGCATTTGTTGGTTAATCTTCTGTGAAATAGGATTGCATTTTCACATCAGTAATGGAAAGAAAACAAGCCTGTTAGCTCTAAATATGCAACATGTATATAAACATTAGTCTTGACTGTTCTGATTTTGTGTGTGTGTGTTTCTAACCATTTTTTTCCATAAAGGTATTACAGGAGAAACTATGTTCTTCTGTCTTGGGTTTAAAAAAAAAAAAAAAAAGTAATAACAATACATTGTTCTTCTGAGGAACCTGTCCTATGCATTTCTTACTGAGGTAAAGTTATAAATTTGAAAGTAAACAATGCCTGTTTCTTACACAATTACAGTTGATGTAACAGAGATGGGATAGTAATTGTATTTATATATTTCCATTCTTCAGATACTTTTACTTCCTGAATCATGCTTGACAGCACTGCTTTAGCCCCTTCTGCTTGTGCATAGACATTAAATAATTAGCTTTGGAGCAGATTACCTATCTTTGTCCTCTTGTCTTCCCTCTTACATTGCAGTTTTGAACTGGGCGTCCCGGTGAAAGTTTTTAGACCTAGTGTAATTCCATTGCCTCTTAGGGGAAGGTTGTAGTGCTATGTTAAAGATTGACAGGAAAATGGACATTCGAATTCATAACTCTCGAGGTTTTTTCCCCCTTTGGGGGGCAGGAGGGTAGGGAGGAATATGCCAATAACTAAAACAAGTTCTAGCTCTTTTTTTAGATTCTTGCTCACTTCGGTTGCAGATTTCCCTTTTACGTTACCAGTCATACTACAAATTCTGCTTTGTGTACAGTCAACACTACATATGATCTGTTGTGAAACTTGAGTTCCTAAGCATCTGCATGACAGTAATGTTTGTTTCTTTCTTCATCTGCAAAAAATGCCCCCTTTTTAATAGTGTCTTTTTGTAAGTTTTACTGATTTGACAGAAAGGTGGACTTCAGGTAAATTTTGTAGACTTTGATACCATTTTTAAAAGTTTTGGAATCACAGCGACAGTGATTGAAGGGAAAAATTTCAGCTTTCACAGAGAAAGATTAGGAAGATTCTTGGAGATCTGTATTTGTGTTAGGCGAAGGTGATTCCTGCTGTTGAACATAGGTGCTCCAGTTCCTAGGTTGTCTATGCATGTTCTTTTAATATCTAGATACAGATGCCCTCTAATACGCATTAACCTTTTGATAAAATACATCTTTATTTACATTTATTTTACAATTAAATATCAGAAACTGTAGGGACTTGCAAGATTTACTTTGTATCCCATCATAGTTTGAGTCTCTACTACATTTTTGCTTCTGTTACTCTGCCTGTTGCTTTCTATCTGCCAGCAGCGAGCTCTGCTTTGCATTCAGGACTCTGCATTTCATGGCAAAAATGGTATACTGAGAAAGCAAAAACTCACAAAAATGGAGACATGCACCAAACAGACATGACACAGACTTTTAAAATTACATGTATTTAAGTTACACCATTATATAAATACTTATTTATAGAGGTATGCCTTATCAGTAGTTCTATAAGGAGCACTTACATTTGGAAATGGAAAACTAATTTTTTGATAACTTTGTCTTTGAAAATACCACAGTAAATGGTGAGTTCCTTGGAAGGGTTGTCTCTCCCTGTGCAAATAATTTCATAGAATTGTAAGCTGATGGTTATGATTGTGTTCAATTGACCTAGGAGGCACCAAACAGAACTAGTAGGAGACCATGCCACAGGGATGTTGTTGGTGCTAAATGTTTACAAAGCTTCAAGGAGAGACTGGAAAAGTACTTGAAAGAGACATCCTTGGGCACCTAGTAAGTAGACAGAATCTGGCACAAGAAATCACCTAACGTATTTGGAGGTCAAGTGACTTCATAGCCCCTATAATTTTTGGGTCTATATGTGTGTTCAGTGCTTTATTTAAAAGTTTATAGAGTGTGACAGTCACTAAATGGGCTGCTTTCAGCAACAAGATCTGTCCATCAGCCCAGGATAGGTGCCTATGCTAAATGGACTTGTGGTTAAACCCAGCATGGCTGGTTTTGTACAACATGGGCTACAGTAACTATGGAGATTTTAGTGAGAAGGCCTGAAGAGCAGCAATATAGAGCTTGTATAACATAAGTCATAAGCTAATGCTGGGAATTCTGTTCCTATTGAGCCTTTTGGGGGGGAAAGGGACATGTAATTGCACAGGAATTCTCCTAGAGTGAATGTGTCTGCTGTTCTTCACCATGGTTTTCCATTTTTCTTCCGTTACTTGCCTCTAATACACATATAGCCAGACAGCCAGTTACAAAATCAGACTTGACAGTCTTCTGGTTTCACAACAGCTCACAAAACCAAATAGGAATTACAGAAAGCAGTACTAATCAATTTTTGAACTACCATTTCAACATGTAGGGATGACAGCAGAAACACAAGAGCAGTTTACTGACCAAGGAAGAAAGCAACATCATGATTAATGCCAAGTTTCTAGAGAGAAAAGTTCTGTTTCTGCAGCCATTGATGGCACTTAGCAAGGAAGACTTGCTACTGTGACAGCCAGGTGAGCAGACAGACCTTTCCTTTCCTGTCCTGTCCACAGCGCTGCATTTCATTTAGAAAGAGAACCTTGCCTAGGTTTGTCTTTAGTAAGCTAGTACTCATCAGATCACTGAATCTCATAAGCAGTATTGTTCTACCAGGTAGGTGGACTGATCAGCTCCTGGCATCCTGCTTCAAAGGCATTTTGTTCTTATTTACTACAAAGGAACATGTTGGACCAGTATACACTTTACTCAATGTTAAGCAGGACCAGCTCCCCAAGGCTAGTTTTGTTTTTCCTAGAGCCAGCTGGGTTTTTTGGCTTTGCAGTTCAAAAGAGAATTTGTTGCTGAGTTTCATCTCTGAGGGATGCGTGGCTTAGAAGGACTCTGAGGATAACGGTAGCGAGGTCTGCCCGCATGGCCAGTGTGTTGGCTTAGCAGTCAAGGAACGTTTTTGGTTCTTCATTGGCTTCTACACTTGGATGATGTGGGGCATGTCACTGTGCTGGTGTGCCCGTTTTATAAAATAGCATCTCACTGATTAGCTGGCTGGTCTTTGGGTGTGGTAACAAAGTACAGGGCTCTTCACACTTGAGCTTCCAATTCTGCATCTAAGTCCTGTTACACTGTGAATGTGTTAGGATTTGTGAATATGTTAGGATCTATGAATGTTTTGCAGTGTTGTCACTCTTTCTTGCCTGTTCTGTTCATTAGCTTCTGATAAAAGATGAGGTACTCTTGTTACTTGCATGCAGCATTTAAAGCTTGTGAGCATTAGGATGGCAAGGAAATGTCCAACCGTTAGATCACTGTAGTGAGGTTGCTAGAGAAAGGCATCGTTTTCTGAAGCCAAAATGAAAGAGTTTAAATTAGAAATGTAGTTTGCAGGGGATCCTCAAACTCCACAGTAAGAAATTCTTGTCCTGGTTATGCCTTGGGATATTACTGGAATGCGTTCGAATGATTATTTTACTCTTTTTGACATTGCTCCAAGAACATCTTTTGAGATTAAGCAAACAAATCTGTCCTTCCCCTCCTCTCACCCCCCAGCTTTAGACAATGAGTTCTTCAACAGGAGCATGACTTTTGGACAAAATGACCGGCAAAGAGCTAATGAAGTTTAAACATGGATTTAGTAGGTACTTCAGGCATTTATCAGATACAGACATATATTTTTGTGTGTATATCTGAATCTCATGTGTGAAATTACGATGTCTGTGCATGTTTAATGTATCTTACATTATATAGAATGGTCTGTTAGCCCAAGTCTAGCAGCCAGATGGCTTTTGCTAGTGCATTACTATGTTATACTGAGGAAGAGTAGAAGGAGAGGTTGAAGTACGATGTGGCTTCCTGCAGCAGGTCTTGTTCTAATTTCTTTTACATTCTTAACATTTGTAGTGGATCTTTTGCTATACCATCTTAGGACTGTACTTAAATCTAAAGAGGTACAGGCAAGATCTTCCTGTATCTAATTTAGATATTTTTAAAAGTCCATATCTATGTTAGTATAAGAATTCGAAAACATACATTTGTAAAGTACCTGCCAGATAAGATGAGATGAACATAACTTCAAGAATAGTTTTCAGTCTAAGCAAAATACAGATGAATGTACATGATCATACAGAGGTGGGAGTGAGTGGTTTATGAACTGTATAGTGATGAAAGGTGTTTTTCTCAAAAGCTGCTATTCGGAACATAAGGGAAACACACATCAAGACTCTGTGTTCAGACATTAGCTGTGGACTCCAGAACACCATCGCCTACCTCCCTTTTACCATTTCCTACAAGTTGATTTCCCTGCCTGTGCCTTCCTGCTCATAGAGGCGTAGCACTGCTGTTTGTAGCACTGTGTCTCTATGTCTGCTCCTGGTGTCTTCTTACCCTTGCTTTCTCATTGCCTGTTTGCCTCCTGTTCTTCAGGTTTGTGTTTTTGCTTGCCTAAGCCTTTAACGCTTTCACAGAAAGTTACGGTATGAGGTAAAGGGAAAATGAGTTTTGTCACTTCTTAAAATTGTTTGTGAAAGATAGAGGAATATTTCAGGATCTCATCAGTGTTACCTTGTTGCTGCTGCTGGGCCTTAATCACTACATGAACTTTCCTATGAGAGGTAGAATATCTCTATGCTTGTTCTTTTTCCTGGTGCTCATGCTGGTTTCATTCTGGCAGGCTTGACTTATTGCTGGTTTTGCACTATAATGCTATAGCAAAAGGGAGTGTCAAAAACATATGTAAGGATGCAAACAAGTTATAAAATTAAACTCCAAATCCTAAATCAAAATGATAGAAGTGTTTTCTGTTCTTTGATTTCCTACCCACCACTTCGTTGCCCTTATCCCAGAAATGTTAGACATGAGCTTGAAACTCTTCTGTTTCATGTACTGTTATATATGTAAAATGTTGGAATTTTTTTTAGATCAATTTCAGCTGGAGCAACAAGAGCCCGCCATCAACTCCTTCCTTCTATATTGCAGGCCCACTCCCCGATGGATGGGAACAAGCTATGACCCAGGATGGAGAAATTTACTACATAAACCATAAGAACAAGACCACATCTTGGCTAGACCCAAGGCTTGACCCACGCTTTGGTAAAAGTTCATCTCACTTCAGAATTTTTGATTCGCTTCAGTTCACTCAGCTTTAATTTTGCAGGCATATTTTGAAAACTTTTTATAGTACGATTAAAATATATTTTAATTTGAATTATAGAGACATTATTGAAATAATTATTTAAAAAAAAAAAAAAGGATTAGTATATATCCTTTAGGAGTGTATGTCACCAGAGTTTCTAATGGTAGCGGTTGGTATTTTGCCATATCATCCATACAGTTCCCAAAGTTGGTGGCATTCAGAAATTACTACCTACAGACAGTTTCAGCCAAGCTCACTCTTCCCTTTAAAATTGCAAAAATTAACACAGAAGAATCTTTTAATTCCCAAACAAATACTTACTTTCCTTTGCGCTATCTTAAAGAGAACATTATCAAATAATAATTTATACTGTTTAAATACACTTGAAACGTATACCAGCTTATAATTCCAGCTTGTCACAGTGATGATCATGACAAAACTTTCTGTTTTAAACAATATGGAGAGAAATTACTCGTTTTGTTTTTTTTCTACTTTAACATCCTTTTTGTGGGGTAAAGACTTATGTAATATTTTAAAGAGAAATAGTAACTTCAATTAGGGAGCACAAAGTCTAGATGTAAAAATTCAACAAAATAGAACTGATAACTCATTTTTTGTAATCTTTATCTATATGAAGAGCAGAGCTACAAACATTTCAATAAAATATTGGCGCTGATGACTATGAATAGCAATAGCATATAATATTAAGAGACGCTAGTTTCCTAGATTGTCCAAGTGATTGTTATGATGTATTTAAGGTGGTATTACAACTTTAGGTTTTGTATAAAGCCATGACCTGTGTGTGTATAAGCTTTATTAGCTGTATTAATTTGCCCTGGATTTGTTTTCCCAATAACTTACTATTTTCAACTCCTTTGGATTTTAGTTATTATTCCAGAGCCATGGAAAAAACAGTAGGGGCAAAAAAAAAGAAGAGATCATTGTGGTTTTCAGGCTTTAGTTTTGGACTCGGTGCAACTAAATGAAAACAGTGTGCAGATCACTGAGTAGGTCAGGCTGAGGGGATACAAAGCCTTTGAAGCTTTACAGGGGTTGACCTAACAACAACTGTGGGCCCCTTTTGGGAGAGGCATTAACTCCATGAATGCCGTATAAACACAGAGCTGCAAAACTCAACAGTCGCTGTTTTGTTTTTCTGAAATGGCTGTTAGAAATTTCAGCATTTTTGTTTTGTAGGCTTGAGTGCTTACTTTAGACATCCGTTTGGTCTTGTGGAGAACACCAGATTGTCACACTTTGTTTATAAACTGCTCACCACTTTGTAGACAGGTTGAACCACTGTGCAACTTGAGCTCTAAGGTAGGGCGTATATTGAAGGTTGTCAGCTTTGGCAAAAGTCCATGCTGGCTTTAACACCAGCCAGAGTTGCAGACCTGTTTGCGTGTTGCATGAGGAGTGTGTGGGTAATTTGCAACTTCACAATTACTTAATATGTGAATAAGGCTGAAAAGGAAGCAGTTATTTTGAAAATCAGTGTTCCCTTTTGCAGTTAAAAGAGGCAGGTCAATTATATTTACTTAAGTAATCTTGCAGGGTATGTATTTTTCTTTTCTTTCTATCACTTTGTAGTTTCCAATGATGAGCTGGAATTAAAAAGCAGTGTGGAAAAGGCTTTAATTGACAGAGGTTGTGAGTGCAATGAATCTTGTTTCTCAGAACTATTTTGTATTCCTGTAAATACTGTGGTCTAACTGTAAGGGTGAAAGCTACTCGTCTTGTGTATACTGAAGCTCCATCAAATGTTAAGGCTGCGCAGTTAAACTGAAAGAAGTTAGAAATGTCCAAAAGACTGCATAAGGGCTTCTTGCTGCATAGCTTCCCTTTTTGGGCCCACTGCGTATGTGTATCCCAGACAGGCTTGAGTACATGCCAAGGCTCTTTATTTTGTGGTCGGACTTTTAATCTGTTCCAGACCTTTTCAGTCAAAGAGCTCAAGTGTAACTGAAAGGGGCAGGAAAGGAAAAAAAAAAGCTTGTGGGCTCTTCTGATCTAGAGTGACAGCAAATAGAGACAAGCTGCTAGCTGCTATTGAGCTTGAAGGAGTTTTCCTTGAAATCTTAAGTTGTACGCATTGTATTGTGGTTTATGTTTTTATCATTTGAGCCAAGAAAATACAAAATCTTGTTCCTGTTTCTTTCTCACTTGTGACCTCCTTAAGTCACTCCAGTAAAGAAGAAAAAAATCTGTTTCACAGACCTGACTTACTGAGCCTTGCATTTATTTATCATGTGGAGATCCTCAACAACTATGTGCTGTGACCCTAAATAGCATGTGAATGACTCAGAAGTTTACCTTTCTGTGCTTAATATAGGTTGAAAATCCTGTTGTTTTTTCCCCCTGAGGATCACCATACTCTTTTCTATTGCTGTTTTAATATAAGGGCTTGGTTTTCACTATTTTTTTTGACTGCTAACACTTTCAGAAGCAATCCTAGGTGAATTCATCTTTGTAATGTTGAAGCTTTTTATTATTACAGTGATACAAATGTTGATTGAAAATAAAGGAGAAATTAATTTCTTTCTTGATACTGCCACTTTCATCAATCTGAAGAACCACTGAAAACAATAAAGCTATCGAATGGTATGTGCAAACATACTCTTCTGTTCCAGTATTCAGAAACAGAAGGTTTGAAGAGTCTTTGCCCTTACTGCTTCTGAATGCCCAGCTTCCAGGGAGACAGTCCTTATGTCTCTGTATATTCCTCATCAGATAGAAGCTTTGCATTCATCTTTATTTTCTCTAATAGGTGTGCATATATCTATTTATTTATTTATTTAAGTAGTGCTGGGAATTTTCCATTAATGTGGCTAGAAAAGAGAGAGGAAGGAGAATCAGTTTGAATAAATTGTTTTAGGCGGACACACCTACTGACTTACTTGGTAAGGGGAATTTGAGTATTGCATTCATGCTTTTAAATAGAAAATTAAAGGATGCAGTTAAAATGGATTCTTTCCTGGAGCAGGCTTTTAAGACTAATGCATCAGATAAGAGTCCCTGTCAGAATACCTGGCTGAGGAGTAGGCCGAGTCTAAAACCTGAGTGCTCCGAACCTGAGTTGAAGATAAGAACTTTGTTCCAAGACTCAGATCTAACATCTTTGAAGTGGGCTTGAGGTCTTCAGCTACACCACTTAAATAGCAGTGAAGACTTGTTGTGGCTCAGATGTTGATCCTCCAAGTCTGCGTATTTGACTTGAGAACAGTTTTGCGTTAGGAGAATTCGCAAACTTCAAAAATCTAGGAAAGAACCAAGTATGAAAGGATGATCTTCTCATGCCAAGCACAGGCAATCATAAAAGATGACATGGGATCAAAGGAATGGGGATCGGGGCGGGGAGGGTCTTAGGCCTGTGTCAGCAGGATTCTTGTCTAGTGGAGCATCTGGTAGAAACATGCTGTCCTACCTTCTCAGTGCCTTTGCAGGCCTCATAGTAAGGGGCTTCAAATTAGTCTTTTTAAAAGGTTATTTCTTTAAGGTAGTTGGACTGTCAGGTTGACCTTGTGTTTTGGACAGTTTTGTCTTGTACTCGCTTCTACTATTGTGCATTGATCATTCTTCATAGATCCTACTGTTTTTCTTAAGCCTTCCAGATAAGTTAGTATGTTTTCTTGATAGTCAAAGAATGTCTGGGTAGGAAGCAGGTCGGCTGTGTGTTCTGAGTGGCTGGAGTTGGTGAAGTAGAACATCTGCTTTTTCTATAAAATTAAATTTCCTAGAACCAGTTGAAGTTTGGAATCATTCAACTTTATTGCTACAAGTTTCCAAGAATTGCCTTTTGTATCGAATACCATTAAAGGGATTTTAACTGTAATTTAAGTTTGCAGATGATAGGACTTGTTTTTGAAATGCAACTTAAAATAATTTGCCTTTTGAGGATACTTAATTTGTTAAATTCCAAGATGTGATGGTGAACTCGAAGTGGGAAAATACCGGAAACTGGCAGTTGATTCCTGTGTCTGTATTGGGTTAATGTAAGTCTTGTGCTTAAACAATAGTACTCCATTACCATAGTCAGACAAGTTTGTCTGCAGGAATTGGAACAAAACAAGATACTGTTTCAGTTTTCTTGTTATTTTATTCCAGACTTTAGTTTTATAGGTTTGTTACTAGTGATCATACCAGTGTTACACACACCCAGTCTTTTTCCTTCTGTTCTTTCAAATGTTGGAGCTGCCATACGCGGTATGAAGCAAAAGATGTGACCTCAGATTTAAATCCTTGCCACAACTTTTTTTATCACTCCCACTTAGAGGTTACGTTAATGTTTTCTGAAGTTCTGTATGAATTTTGGATGAGGGGGAAGGCAAGGCAAGACAGTGTTTAGTATCATTATGGAAAGTGCCACAGGGGCTCTGCATACAGTAGCTGCTGGAGCTACACAAGTAGGAAAAGGAATAAAAGCGATGATAAAAGCAAACCTCATGAAGTTCAACAAGGCCAAGTGCAAGGCCCTGCACATGGGTTGGGGCAATCCCAAGTACAAATACAGGCTGGGCAGTGAGTTGATTGAGAGCAGCCCTGAGGAGAAGGACTTAGGAGTGTTGGTTGATGAAAAGATCAATGTGACCTGGCAATGTGCGTTTGCAGCCCAGAAAACCAACCATATCCTGGGCTGCATTAAGAGGAGTGTGACCAGCAGGCCGAGGGAGGTGATTCTCCTCCCCTACTCCACTCTCGTGAGAGCCCACCTGCAGTACTGCATCCAGCCCTGGGGCCCCCAACATAAGAAGGACATGGACCTGTTGAGGTGAGTCCTGAGGAGGGCCATGAAGATGACCAGAGGGCTGGAGCACTTCTTCTGTGAAGACAGGCTGAGAGAGTTGAGGTTGTTCAGTCTGGCGAAGAGAAGGCTCCGGGGACACCTTCTAGCAGCCTTCCAGTACCTAAAGGGGACCTACAAGAAAGCTCAAGATGGACATTTTACAGTGATAGGACAAGGGGTAATGGATTTAAACTGAAAGAAGGTGGATTTAGATTAGATGTAAGGAAGAAGTTCTTTACTGTGAGGGTGGTGAGGCACTGGAATACGTTGCCCAGAGGAGTTGTGGATGCCCCATCCCTGGAAGTGTTCAAGGCCAGGTTGGATGGGGCTTTGAGCAACCTGGTCTAGTGGAAGGTGTCCCTGCCCATGGCAGGGGGGTTGGAACTAGATGATCTTTAAGGTCCCTTCCAACCCAAACCATTCTGTGATTCTGTGGTAACAGTGGGAGTATAGAGAATGTGCATCAGGGTTTTCTGCTTCCTTTTTTTGTAATGTAAGAACATTATACCTTTGAAACAATGAAAAGGGCTTGTTCACAAATACTGCAGTAAAATGCACCTGTAGATTTCATTGAAACATGTATTTATCATTTCAATAGACAAAAAAACCCAAAACAACTGCACAACAAACTTGAAATGCAAAACTTGAAAAGGGTAAGCTTTGGATCATCTGCTAATTTTTAAGTATCGGAAATTAAAAGGAAGTATTCCATAGTGTTGCTTACTTTTATCGCTTACCTATCTACCGCTTCGTTTAATATGTGTTTCTTCAAATGAGTTTTTAGGAGTCTTGCCAGGGGCAGATTTGTGGACAAGATAGAACTAGAACCCTAGACTGGAAAACTTTTTTTTGGCCTTTGGTCAAAAAAAAAAGCCTGGTCACAGTGGCATTTCAGATTTTTTAAGTTCAGGATCTGCCTTCCATTTGTGCACAAAAGCAGAGCGTGAGCCACAGTTGGTTTTGATTTGTGAATGCAATGGCATAATCTCTTTACATGCTCTCTAAAACAAAGTGGATTTGACTCATCTGAAAGGTCTATTGGTATTAGATTTTTCACTTCCCTACCTCTTTTTTCAGAACAATTTCAGGAGATCACTTAGGATGGGGAAAAGACTTCCGTATTTTGGTATGTGTGTCAATGTGTACAGATGGAACAGCATCAGTTTTCAGTGAACTTGTGTCAAAGTGAGCTCATTGCAAATCTGCAGAGGCAGGTGAAATTTCACTGGTAAGCATCCCTTTGTAATAGGAGATGCTGCTCTTATAGTAGGGACAATAAATGCTTATTAGTTGTTCATCATTATCAGAAAGTGAAATCTTGTTTTGTTCAAAAGCAGCATGTATTTAGACCTCTTTACTGAACAGAGTTCACTGAAGAAATCTTTAAATGTGTCCACAAGTATTGTGTAAGGATGCAGTTGTCTCCTCTATGTAGAATATTTGTACACTAATAAAAGGGAAAAAATCACCCCACTTTTATTAAGGATTTGTCAGAGCAGTAGGTTTATGTAAGTTTGTACCTGTTTGGGGTTTTGTTTTGTTTTGTTTTCAGAATAATTTAATCCTGTTTGAGAAAGGAGATTTGTTGGTAATATGGTGTCTTTATGCCAGTAAAAATAATGCATACTTCCAGTGTTGTGCTAGAACAGCTGTGACAGTGAAAGAAAACTACACTCCTAATAGGGTCATTTTTTCCACCATACCCTTCTAACACCGCAGTTTGCATGTCTCTGTTAATGAGCATACTACATTTAAAAACTGAAGGTGCATTGTTTTGAACACATCATTCATTATCTGTAATCTAAATATACATACACACACAATAATTATATACTGTATATCTAATCATATATAATCTAAAATTCAAAGAAGCGTCAGCTTTTTTCCTCCTTGAATTCAATCTGTTGAAACATGATTTCAGTTTCTTATATACAGAAAACATTTTTTCTGTATTTCTTGACCGTATACTGTTGATTTTTTTTGTTTGTTTTGTTTTTTAATTACAGTAGTTTTTACTGGATTTTGTAAGTCATGTTTAATCATTTCTGATGGGTTTATGACAGATATTAAAAGAAAGATGCAGGTGTGCACATGCATATACGCAAGGTTTCTTCCCATGAAATAAATTGAAGGAAACCTGCATGTAAAAAAAAAAAAAAAAAAGGTTGACATTATTTTCTAAGAAATTACACAGAAGCTTGTCTTTTGGCCCCAGTTAACCCAGGAAATACTATGTGGTGATTAAGCAGTGAAACTGTGTTTGCAGCTCATACCCTTAATGTAGACCCTTTCCTGATTAAACTTTGGTCTAAAATGCAGACTAGCTTTCATTAAATATATTTTGCCAGATATTCAGTGGACAGATGTGGGGCCTTGATGAGCTGAGTCCTGCACTTTCTGTAGTCTACAGTGTTTCATACATGCAATTTCAACCTAATGACATTAGTTGAGGTTTCTTCTCATAATCTGTTTTATGCAGTGTGCCCTACATAGTCCTATAGTGCTAATACTTACACTGTCAGTTGCATTCTGTATGCAGAGTAATCAATCTGTAGTTTGGACATGCTTTTGTAATAGACAGTATTTTCATTGGATATATCTTGTTTTAACCAAGAGTCCAGCTCAGGAGTGTGTGAATATTCCTTTTTACCTAAGACACTAAGATTTGTTTGTATGCTTAAGACAGCAAAATGAGCCGAGAGAATAGTCTGTTTCAGGTTTCCCCCTTACTCTAAGCTCCAGGATTCTCAGATTAACCGGAGACTGAAAACAACGAAATATTTTATTGTGCTAATTTTTAGGTTGTTTTGTAACAGCAGCATTATGAAACTGTAACTGGGATTTCCTTAAAGTAATACAGGAATGCATTATAAAGAATGCAATCCAGAAACAGGACTTGTATCCTGATTAAACAACGAATTGTTGTACCAAGTCTCTCTAAAAAAGCCACTTGGAACAAGTTTTTATTACTTCCGAGACTCATTCTTTCAAATCCTGCTGGTAATTTTTTTTTCTTCACAGCTCTTTTCAACTTAATCAAAGAGGATTTTTGCCTTTGTTGCAGTGCTACAAACTAGCACCATTCAAAAACCTAGCCATAGCCAAAAATTATGCACAAAAACTGTCTGGTTTCCAAATGAAGCTGAAGGGGAAAAAGACTTTTTTTTTTTT
>VYZV01005596.1:37933-54553 GCA_013401275.1 Pandion haliaetus | reverse complement strand
GAGGCAAATAATGTTGAGGTACTGATGGCATTATTCTTGGATGTTGTGCAGACTACTTTCTTGTGCTAAGACTGGAAGATTTCTTATTTGTCTGCTGGTAATATTAGGGTATTTGCTAGTAAGATCAGCATACTACACAGCAGTTTATGTGATAGGTTCCTCTATATGCTCACTCATTCCATATCTGCTGCTTGTTTGTAGCACTGCATAGAAATCCCTGTCTGAGAACCAGATACAGCCCTGCTTCCTTGCTACTTTGCTCAGTTGTGCTTCCCAGCTTACCTTTCTGTTATCTGTGCTGCTTTCTTGGTAGTTCTGCATACCTGGAATGTGTTGTCTGTTAATTGTCTCCATTCTTTTGTCCTTTATATTTTATGAAGTACCTCTTATACTCTCTATCCTGTTGCCCCGGTATTACTTCTTATCAACTTTTGAGTGACATTCTGGAAATTCCCCTACTCAGTGAAGAATCTGCAAAGACATATGCCAGTCTGTCACTGTTTGCTGAATCACTTGGGTTTGTGTCTTTCTCTTTTTTTCATATTTGCTATTACTGCATAAAATATAAGCACTTACGATATTGAATAGTTACTGGATTTGAAATATTATTTTAGTTTCCTATGATTCTGTTTTTTTAAAAGTTCATCTTAGTTGGTGTTTGACAACTTTCATCAGCTTAGGAAGACTTCCAGCGTTCCAGGGAAGTAGTAATTTCTTAGGACACTATTCCTATTTTTCAATAAAATATTTTTTTCAGTCACTTTGCATGTACACCTATGCAAAGCTGTGTTACTGTCAGATTTGTGACCTTTTCTAGAAAGTAAGGAAGGCATCATAAAAAAAAGTACAGTCTTGAATTCTGTACTCTGGAATTTCCATGATGTTAGTGAAGCTGGAAATTTTACTGAGGACTTACATTTTAGTTCGTTTTTCTTTTTGTCTTCCCTGTAATATGTCTTTAAATAACAAGATATACTTGTGTTCAAGTCTTAGTAGAAATGGTGGGCAATAGTTAATTTAGTTTCTTAGTGAATCCCAAATGCTGCTGTCCCTTGAATCTCTCGTTTCCCATCCCTCTGTGTTATCTAACACCCACCTACATTAAAAAGATAAATGACCTGTACTTGTTTCAAGGGTATTCGTGTTGCGCAGAGGGGTTGATGTTGGTTTTTAGCTGGGTTTTTGTTGGTTGGTTGTTTTATGTGTGGTTTGGGGTTTTTTTTAAACAGAGATAAGGTACTGAAGCCAGTCATTTGGTCTTTGACATGGCTTTTTTGACCAGTGACGATATGACCACTGGTATATGGAAACATTTTTGAAAATTACATTTACAAGATGCAGGAAGAAAATAAAAAGATACTTGCAGCAAATTCGTAGCTGTATTGTGTCCTTTGGTTTTAATTTGCTTTATTGCTTGGTATTTGATAGAGAAAATGGTCTGTGATATGTCTTGCTCTGAAGAGTTCCGTTATATAAAAAGTTTTGAGGAGAGCTAGCTAAGATACGGTGAAGAGTCTTTCCAACAAAGTTTTTTTCCCATTTAAAATTTTTGCTTCTGATGGAACTTTTTTTAATCAGTAGTCACAAATAATACCTGTTAGTGGAATTAAATATTGTATCCATCTTTTTGTTGTGTTTTACTCACTTGATGGCTCTTTTTACTAGTATTAAGTTTTGCTTTGCCCCTTGTGGTTTAAGTTTTCTGTTAGATTTTTCTTTTGCACAATGAGCAGAAATTGCTACTGATTCCTCAGTCTCCAAAATCAATAACCAAATATTACTCAAGAACTGTCACACAGATAAGGGAGCTGAGCAGCATGTACAACATCATAAGTAACCTGAAGATTCCAAGTGACAGAAATCAGTTTTGTATGCATTTATCTCAATTTTCTTTGAACTGTTGATACGTTATTGTTAGGAGGAATATTTTACTTCATTAGGTAACAAACTATTGTTATTCACTGGACTACCTTCCAAAAATCTTTGTAATTAATGAACTGACTTCTTTAGTCTATGGCAGTAAATTCAGCATGTAATAACAAATCTTAGCATACTGCTTCTGTTTATATAGGCATCTCTTTCTAGGAAGGCGCTTGTATTTTAAGTAGCTAAAGGTTAGTTCAGATAATCTGTCAAGTACTTGTCATTTACTCTGCATCAGTTGCACAGAGCTTTGTTATAGAGTACCATGAGGCTTACAGGTAAGGCTGCACACCTATGCAGTGCCATGACTTTAGAAGTTAATTCAGGAGAAGACTTAACGAGCTGTCTAGAGCCTTCCTAAACTGGGGTTGAAGACACCAGCTGAGGAGTTGTGTGGTATTTTTTAAGCAAAATGTTTTCTTAATAAAATTACTTCTGCTGAGAGGTCTGGTAGACATGCTCTGACAAACTGAACTGCAGCAGTTTAAGACATTAAACTCAGGTGTCTGCCAGAGATTGCCTTAATAATAAGGCAGCAGAACAGGATATGTCTAACATTGTTTTTTCATAATCTAGTAGCTGAAGCGTTGCTGTGGCTACACTGCAAGACAGATCAGACACCTGATCTATCAGAAAAATTATTTTTCAGCTAGCTCGTTTTTTTGACCTGTCGTAGTGTATGGCTGTGCAAATGCTAGTTCCAGCTGAAGGGAGGGGTAAGAATATGCCACCTGTAACTATCAGTAAAAAATCACTTTGGAATTGTCCCTGGATTGTGACCCACAGTGATTAAGAGTTCAAGCCACACATCTTCCTTGCTCCTGACTAACAAACTCTGCTTCTTCTAAACATGATTAAATAAAACAAAGTTTTGTAAAGCATCAGGAATTTCAGCTTGGAGTTGTATGTCCTGTAGAAATTATGGAGATGTTCCTTGACCTAATTATTATTTAAGTCTTTGGTATTTCTGATGAGCAGTACACTAAGGTACTACTTTAAAGACTGCCTAGAAAATGTAAGCATGATTAGACATAAATAGGCAAGCATTATTGGAAGGGAATCCTGTGTGGCTGGATTTGGGGGGGTAAGGGTATGCTGGCTGCCATCAAAATATACAAAAAATGGAATTTGGCTAGTTGTACTGCAAAAGCCACATTGCTGCTGTTCAGCCATCTTGGGAGCTAAGTGCTTTAAATGTTCTTCAGCTTCTAAAATAGTATAGCTTCATTCCTTATTGAAAACCGTAGATGTAAGTGAAACTTGTTTGTGTGGCAAGAGCTGTAGAAATTGAGTTTCACGCTCTTGGTTTAAGTGGGAAATGCTGAGCATCGGTACCTAGAAGTTGCACAGTAGGAAAGACACTTCTATTGTATGAGTAACTTGAAAATTCAGAAGCTCTGATTCTGCTTGCAGTGCATAAGCTTTATAGATTTAACAAAATAATTTTGTTGCTTGCTTGTGAATTTAGATCTTTATGGATAAATACCCGGTCTAAAAGTTTATAGAGTAAATCAAATCTGCATTCGTTGCCTTTGTTTTTTATGCCCCTAATTGCTTCAGGACACATCTTGTGTCTGTACAGGAGTTGTAGCTCACTGCAATGGATTTCCTGGAGTCACTGGTGCTGTTTGCAGTTGCAAAACCTAATCACAGAAGTACCAATTGCTAAAGCAATTGGTCAGCAGAAGATATGAGTCATGTTGACCTGAGTACAAGGTGGCCATGAATAACAGCTCTTGCTAGAAGCAAACAAAAATTGGTAGAGGGAGGCCATCCAGCTCTGCATGGCCTTCACGACTTCTGACTCCTGCGGATACATACCTGCCTTACTGGTGCTCTGAGACACCTTGGCTGGGCAGGTGCAGTACTGGAGCCATGGGCAGAGAGATAGCAAGAGGAGTATGAAGCAGTGGCACAGCAAAGGACTGCAAAACCAGATAAGAAGCCAGATTTTATTTACAAATTTACTCCAATTTATGCTGCCTTATCTGCGCTTGCAATGCTCTGCGTAGCATTGAGTTCTTTGGCAAGTGTGTACAATACAATTAATTATCACTCTATCAGTATCACCTCTTAAATTAATTTTGTTGGTTTTCGTGATTGCAACACTGAATGATTTATTCTTCCCTCTTACTCTTCACTAATTGCATAATTCCTCATTGCTGAATTCATCTTCATCTGTCCATGGGTTTTCCCTGTTTGTTTTGTACATATGCTGTAACTTTGTGGCCCTCAAACAAGAATGTAAATACTTGGTCTGAAGAAATAACTGGTGCTGTAAGTCTGCCCATAAGTGTTGTGGTCTTCTCTTTCCCCTAACACTTCTCTCCCATCCCAGTTGAAGCCTGTGGATTGTTTGATAGTTGAGCAGTGTTTGGGGGCAGAAATGTTACAATTGGACCTTTTAAAGTAAATCTACCCAAAAAAACCTCAATTATAAGGATGTATCAATTCAGGTTGAGTAGCATATCGTATGTTTAATATAGTAAGAATATGATATGTGAGTTGCACGAAGGAGTCTTTCACCTTTCCTCAAAAGCACGATGAAGATAAAAATGCGCTGAAAAGAGTAATTTTATAAAGTTAATTTGGACATGGTGTGAATGACCTGCAACTTCATGTAAAACTTAATCTGTATGCAATTATTAAAAAAAAATGATAAGGTGAGCCAGATAAATTACACAATGCTGACCTTATTTTTAAAATTACTTTGCTTAAGGAGATGAGAGATCATTTTGGTCTTTATGTAATAAGCAAAATTCAGCTTTCGTGTTAACAATAGGAATGCTAAGCTTTTATTTTCCCAGAGGTACTTAAAAAAAGTTCGACATACGTACGAAAATAGGATGAGATCAAGTTATAGAAATCTAAGCCAGGATTTTGTCATGGTTTTATTTTTGCCTCCAGACTTTAAGTACTTCTAATAAAGGATATATTTTAAAGTATGAACTACAAGCCTAGAGTTCACATTGCTCTGTTTAGAGCTGGGAGAGGCTTGTACACTCCCATACGTTTTTTTTAAGTATAGGAAACACATAACTTTTTTTATTGAAAATCAGTTTTATAAGGAAGAAGAAATGAAAAGACCATTCTCCAAACAATGCAACTTTAGCTTCCATTACATGCACCTTTTAGGAAAAATAGTCTTAATACACTCTTCAGGGCTTGTAGAAAACTTTGCTTATCTTGCAGAATGATTAAAAATTGCTCTGTATTTGTTTCTGAAGAGCTCGTCTTTTTTGGTAATTCCTTTCTCTTTCAGACTCCCAGATTGACAGAAATTTATTACTGGAATGAGTAATGGAATAACATTTTTTCTAGGCAGAAGTGCTGTAGTTCTGCCTCCTGAAAAAGTAGCAGTAATGGTACTTATAAGTAGTTAAAAATAGTTGTAGTTTTGCACTTTTAACGCAAACATTTTGCACTCCACATTTTCTATGTTGCTGAAACAAGGATAAAAGTAGTACTAATATTAAAAAGCCTTATTTTATTACATAGTATGTGCCAAAGAATAAGCAAAATACAGTTCTCTCTCCTGGTTTAATACATCTCTCTTTAGTGGGCTTCAGTGAAATGTGATTTTTCTTTTTTAGCTAGCTAGTATCTGAGCTACGTTTATTTTTACCATACTATTTAAGTTCATATATTGATGAAACTTCAATCTCTCCTACACTCTAAGGATTTAGAAAATGCAAAGGTAACTTTCCCACTTTTCCAAATTGCTAATTCCTTTGTAATGACTTTTTTTTCTTAAGGTACAGAAGAGAAATTTGTGCATTTTTTCTTTCCTGGTGTCAGTAGCTCTTGAAAAGGGGACCTGTATGGATTTCTCTTCTCTCTCCTTCCCCCCTCCCTGCCTTTTTGTTTTAAAAACTGTTGCATCAAGAGGCAGTGTTGATTGGAAAGACCAGGCCTGTCACACAATGAGATACAATGTCACTTTAGCACTTTACATACAGAAATGACTCTCTGTTGGTTTTGCTTTGTCATCAGTCTTTGGGGCACTGGTGTGTGATTAAGCTCCTTCCGCAGGCTACTGGCACTTTTGGCCCCTCTTCATCCTAGTCAGGGACTGCAGCCCAAGGAAATAAAAACACAGTGCACAGATCAAAGCAAGAGGGAAGGGTAAAAGGACAGAGCATTCTTGTCACAGCGAGGCAGTTTTAGCTACATAAGAGCAGAGCACTCACTGGTTAACAGCTCTGCTATCAGAGTGGAGAAGGTATGATCCCAAGGCTGAAAACATTCTAGAAAAATCAAGTTTGGTTTTTTTTTTCCTTCCTGCTCCTTTTTCATTGCATAACTAGCAAGATAGAAATAGTTCAAAGTAGCTACATCATACGAAGGCAGTTTCTCAGAGATGGGAAGGCTCAGGTGACATTTGGAAGAATACTAGTCTCCAGAGGAAGGGCATAAATATTGTGATGTGATTGAGCAGTTCTTGAACCATCTCTGGGTTGGCTGCACTAAGACCTTCTACCTTCCTCAGATCACCATTTGGGAAGCATTCCAGGAAAGAAAATCTTTTTTTGTTTTTTTTTTTTTTTCCTAAATTGATTGAGTCCATCTGTCTATCAACTTTGTATCAAGGCTGATGTGATTGATAGAAGTTTGTAAACTTAGCTGTAAGACCTCATAATATAGCCTTTGCGCTTGGTTTTATTACATAAGCAAATGAAAATCATATGAATAAGCCTATAGAAATGATTAAAAGGTGCCTACCATCCTGTGATCTGAAAATGAGGAGGAGTATTATTACTGTTATTAGAACAGTGGCCAAGTAAGTGGTGGTGAGCAGAGGACTGGATTTACTTGGAGTAGGCAATTGGGTGTGATGAACACAAAACCAATGGTACGTTTGTACAATTTCTGCAAAGGTGTAATCAACTGGAGTGAGAAAACCTAGTACGAGACATGAAACTTGGTATTAAATGAATATGTAGAATAATAATACACAGGAATAGGACTGAAGCATATGCAGACTAAGTCTACAGTAGTCCTTAGGCTCATAATTGAGAATGGATGAAGACCTCTTATTTTACAAGTGAGAAATACTGAGTATTGTCAAGACTGACAGGATTGGTTTTGCCTGAGATTAGCTTCCCAAGCACAGCCTGGAAATCACATACTACTAATAATCGTAACAAGATAGTCAATAGGTTTCTTCACCAGTCTCTACATTAACAAAGCACAGCCTTGGTGAGCCATTGATGATGTTTTAGGAGAGCTTCTTGAAGAAAATTACTGTATTTTTCACATGTGTAACTCATGGACTACCTATTTAAAAAGGGAGAAAGGGGGCACTGGAGATTATGTAAAATGCTGCTTATCTCCACCCACCTTTAATTTTGTGCATTTTATGTTAAAACTTACTTTCATTAAATAGTAATGACAAGCTTTATGGATGGATGGATTCAAGTTGGTGCACAGTCAGATGCATAAAAACTTATATGTAGTCTAGGTTCATAACTTCAGAAGTTCAGTCACTTAGTTTTACTAAGAAATTGCTGTGAAGAGCTTTAAGATTTACGTATGGGACAAATGACTGATATGATCAATAAGAAATTTCAGAATGCATGCCTCAAACAGGAGGAGTAAATGGGAACTTGTAGGGAAAGACTTTAAACTTTGCTGAATGAAACAAGCAAGGTAAAAAGGAAAACGGGCTAAATCAGAACCTGAAAGAAATGAGAAAAAAGTGTTAGCAGACCTAGACAGACGTTATCTTAGGGGTCATATAATGTTAACAATTCTTTTTTACATCTTAAGAACAGACTTAGCAAAAGGATATCGAAGTGAATTAGAAAACATCTATGTAAACATACAGATATTTATATCCATAAATACATTTACAGTGAAGTTTCTGTAATACTGGGCTTGACTAGTGCAATTTTCATTGTCATTGAAGCCAGTAAAAATTCTTGTTTTGTCTTGAGAAACTTACTGAAATCTTGTAACTGGAAACACTAAAAGCATCAATTACCTATAATGTCATGTGTTTATGTATCTGAAAAGTGCATTCAAATGCCTAACATGATCTTTCTTTCTCCCCCTCCCCCTGTTCTAGGAATTGGCTCTCCGTAGCCAGCTTCCAACAATGGAACAAGACGGTGGATCTCAAAATCCCGTGTCATCTCCTGGAATGTCTCAGGAACTGAGAACAATGACTACAAATAGTTCTGATCCCTTTCTTAACAGGTTTGTAGGAGTAGCTGCTAGAGGGAAAAAAATTGATTTAGAATTCTGTTTGGTGCATGTAATAGTTTATTTTGAACATTTGTCTGTGCCAAAAGCCACAGCTGTAAATGAATCTTTCCTTAAATGGCAAGTCTAGTAAAAGTTGAGGATTAAAAGCTGTCTCCTGTGGGAGGAAGTAGTCTGTTCAGACTTGTAGGAAGGTTTTTTATTCAAAGTCATAACATGTTTGCCTCTGCATAATCTGTTGACTAACAGTCATTTCAAATTACTGACTCAGAAGAATTTGTGAATAGCTTGCTGTGAGATCAAATGAACTGTGAGGCACATTTAGGACTACACCTTGAGGTTCATTTTAAGGTTTCTCCATTCACCCTTCCCTTCCACTTCAGGTATTTAATTTAGCAGTATTTTTACTCTGTTAATGTTAGGTCTGCAAACAGTGGCATGTTTCATTTAAATGCTGTATTATTTTGAAGTGGGTCTTCTAATTCAAGATTTAGAATTTTACAGTATAGACTAGTCTTTTTCATATAACTTTTTCCTTAATACCTCTAAGTTGGAGTGTTTGTTTTGGTGGAAATACTGTTCTAATTACAGCTTGAAAATACTTCATACTAACCATTCCAGCTTTGGAGAAACTTCTGCAGCTTTAAGATAAGTTGTATCTGTATTTTTTGCTTAGCATGCTGTCATGGTTTAACCCCAGCCAGCAACCAAGCACCACGCAGCTGCTCACTCACTCCCCCCCCTCCCCAGTGGGTTGGGGGAGAAAATCGGGAAAAGAACTAAAACTCGTGGGTTGAGATAAGAACGGTTTAATAGAACAGAAAAGAAGGAACTAATAGTGATAATAATAACACTAATGAAATTACAACAGTAATAATAAAAGGATTGGAATATACAAGCGATGCACAATGCAATTGCTCACCACCCGCTGTCCGACGCACCCGGAAGCCCCTGAGCCATGATGCCCTCCCCAGTTCCTAAAACGTCACATGGTATGGAATACCCCGTTGGCCACTTTGGGTCAGCTGCCCTGGCTGTGTCCCCTCCCAGCTTCTTGTGCCCCTGCAGCTTTCTTTCTGGCTGGGCATCAGAGGCTGAAAAACCTTGACTTTAGACTAAACATTACTTAGCAACAACTGAAAACATCAGTGTGTTATCAACATTCTTCTCATACCTAGCTCAAAAACATAGCACTATACCAGCTACTAGGAAGACAATTAACTCTATCCCAGCTGAAACCAGGACACATGCTGGGAAGAAAAGATGAAAACGGTAAAACAGTCAAATCTCCAAGCCACATAAACTTTTAATTAATGCAGTAAAAATTTACTGACCTTTCAGCAGTATCGAGTAGCTGATCTTAAGTTGGAGGAGTTAATTTTGCAGTTCTTCATTGGACTGTATTTTGTCAGCATTCTAAACTGATATCAACTCAGTATCCCCTACCATAAAAGAGAAAGATTATGTATTGTCAGAGTTCACTACTTCTCTGCATTACCTTGAAATGCTAGCCTAACTTTAGGATGCTTATTGTAAGTGTTCATGAGGTATAACAACATGCTTATCCTTCTGTTTAATGGTACATTATTACACTCGTGGAAAGCACCATAAAATTCATCTTGATTCTTTCAATCTAAGTCTTAACTTCATGGGTTTTGCCACCAATACAGTTTCAAACCTGCTTGTAAGGTAAGAAGTCCACATCAGGTTAGAACTGGCATGATTTTGGAGTAGGGCAAGCTTAAATACCTGCTGTAATTTTAGATACTGAAAACAGTTAAAATCTTTTGCTGCAATTATAAATCTCTTCCCGTATTCTATTAAATAACTTAATGTTACTGATACCACACACTTAGGTTCTTCATCCTTAAAGGTGTACCGTCATTACATGTAACTTTTCCAGTTACTAATGTTCCATCAGCTTAGCTTAAGTTTGTTTCATTTTCTGCCTTTTCCAGGAGACTCCTCCATCATTTCATATACTCAATCCTCACTCTAATTCTCAAAATTAGTAAAGTTCAGTGGAGGTGATGCAAGAACATAGCCTCCATCTTGCCAGTGGAATCTGTGGTCATTCATATAGTTTAGGTTCTGTAAATAACATCTGTTGCTCTTAAGCTTTTTTGCCTACTGCATGAAGTATTGTCTGTGCTAGTGTTGTGTGTGCTAATGTGAGAGCAAGAAAAAAGTTTGTGTCTCGAGGTACACAGTGCTTTGTGTATATTAGAGAAAATAAGTTTTTTTTAAAAAAAAAAGCCTTGCACATGGAGAAGAAAGTAGTGGTTTGTTACTAAACTCTCCCCAAGGAAGTAAGTGGTATTTCCAAATTTTGGATAAGCCCTTCAGGGAGACTTACCTCCTATACAGACAAATCTGGTGAGAAAACTTCATTTTTTGTTAGAGGGAGGGATTGTCCTCCATGGAATTCATCCTTGGATCTGGTGTGAGCCTTAACTGTGCTGGCCCTGTCCCAAGGAATAAAAAGGAAAAGAAATCTTAAAACTGATCTCCGGTCTTATGAGGAGCCTCTGTAGATAGGTGATGGCCATGATCTGTTATAGTAACATACTAGCTTGAACTTCTGGAATGGTGTTGCCATCATACATTGAGCCCAGGTATATTTTGAAATTTGTTCTCAAATGATGTAGAATCCTCACATCTTCGAAACCTGTTTTCTGACCTGAAAGAAACACGTCTTCAGGTTTCAAATGGCCATGGCAGTGGACAAATGCAGTTTATCCATTGTGAGTCTACACACATGAAATATAAAATGATGAATCTTTACCATTAATTAGAAACGAGAAAAAAGCTAGAAAGGGCAAATTCATGTTGCTTGTAATTTTTTGGCAGGTTGATAATTAGCAAGGACTATTTACTGTAAAGTGCAAAAAGATACTATATGCCTAATTGCAAATATGTTTAACTGGGCTTTTTTTTTTTGTAGCCTTTACCCCATGCAAAATACTGAAAATCTGTACCTGACTTGAGTTCACAATATCTTAATTTGCATTTTGGTTTGAGCATTGTCCCTTCTAGGTAATTTTATGTACATTACCGCACTTAATTCTGGTATGTGGGTAAGGGAAGGGGATTTTAAAAAAGGGCATTTGTGGATATGTGTTGCTATCTCTGAATTGGATACAGCAGTCCTGTAGTTGTGACCTAAAGATCTCCTTGATGTCCCTCATGTTAAAGTTCAGACTTAGAGAAATGCTTCTTTCTGTGTTTATAGGTTATATATAAGTTCCTGGTGAGACAGTCCTCCTAAGTTTGGGTACCAAAGTTGAATATCCAAAGTTTAGGTAGTTGAATATTTTCCACTGCCTACATAATCAGAACATCCAAAAAATCTCAGAAAATAATTGCTACATTGGAGAAATTTGAGAAAATGTACACTAGTGTTTTCATTTATGTAGTCAGTCTTCTGCCTGCTGTCTTCAGTACTTACTGACATTGTGGTATATTTTATTTTTTTAATTGGACATCTAACAATGCAGACTTCATTAGACTATTTCACCTTTCAGTTTGCCACTCTGTTTATATATTTTTGTCTATTAGATTTATATTGGTAGTGACGGTAATTCTCCATTTACCTCCTAAATTGGGATTTCTTTTGTATACACATATTCTGACAAGTATTAGTTGAAGAAGCATCTACTCGGTTTTGAGTAATGCAGTTTAGTTGCATGCGGTAATTTTGGGTGGTGTGACTACTAAATGAAGAAATCCGTGTTGAAGAAAGAGGAAATGTATATTGAGGAGTGATTTGAAGAGAAGGGATGGACATTCCAAGTGTGAGAGCAGCAGCCAAAAAGCTGCCTCAACTAGAGTGATTTAGTTCGGCATAGTCTCAGTTCTGTTTTTAGTGTTTGGTCCCACAAAGTAAACCAGCATTTTTTTTCACGTAAGTTTTAAATAGCTTAATTATTAGGATTGTTATCAAACGTGTGGTGATACTATTTTTAAATCAATCTAAAAATAAAATAAATATTTATTATTTAACTGTAAAGAAATGTTAGGTTTCTTTCTTGTATGGCAAAGATGTCTTCGTGAAATCTAATATATATATATATTTATGACTGATGGCATTCTACTTGCATCTGATATTGAATAGCTGTTCCACCATCATCTGTTTGTTCTTCCTAACTGACAAAAAGGCATACGCTATGTATTTCATGAGCACGTTATGGGAAGGATCAGTATGTCTTCAAATACTTATTCGAACAGTAAGTCAAGTTGATCTTCATTTAGTATTCAAGCTGGAAAATCAGTAAGGATTCTCAGTGAATACTACCACAACCTGAAGAAATACAGGTTTTGAAAATATTTTGTGAAGCTTGGATATTAGGAGATGCAGGGGGAGGGAGGTAATGGTATATTTCTACAGCTGCTTATGCAGGCCACAGTTCCTGCCAGCAAACCTGCTCCAGCATGGGCTCCTCTCTCCGTGGGGCCACAGGTCCTGCAGGAGCCTGCTCCAACACGGGCTTCCTTCCCACAGGGTCACATCCTCCTTCAGGCATCCACCTGCTCCGGCGTGGGGTCCTCCCCGGGCTGCAGGTGGATATCTGCTCCACCGTGGACCTCCATGGGCTGCAGGGGGACAGCCTGCCTCACCATGGTCTTCCCCACGGGCTGCAGGGGAATCTCTGCTCTGGCACCTGGAGCACCTCCTCCCCCTCCTTCTTCACTGACCTGGGGGTCTGCAGGGTTGTTGCTCTCATATTCTCACTCCTCTCTCCCAGCTGCTGTGCGGTGTTCTTTACCCTTTCTTAAATAAGTTATCACAAAGGTACCATCACTGTCACTGAAGGCCTTAGCTTTGGGCAGCAGCAGGACCATTTTGGAGCCAGCTGGAACCAGCTGTGTCTGACATGGAGGCAGCTCCTGGTATCTTCTCACAGAAGCCATCCCTGCAGCCCCCCTCTATGAAAACCTTGCTATGTAAACTCAATACACGGGCCTACTTCCCTCCCCTCTCTCCCCCCTGCCCCATTCCAAATTGCCCACTGCAGCTTTCTTCGTCTTCCTCTCTTCCTCGCTCCACTGGCAGTAAGATGGCAGTAAGGAAGCAAATGCGTGTGAGTCCCCATGCCATCACTGTTTTGTTAACTGTTCTGTCAACAAGACTCTTCTGAACAGGGTTTGTTTACAGGATGGCTTCTGTACCAGTATTTGATTTATATTAGGGCACTCTCTTGCCGTGACATGTATGACTGAAATAGTAGTAATGCAACAGTGGGAAGCAATTGAAGAATCACTAAAGGAGTTCCAACTATAGCTATTATTTATAACAGCAGTGACCTAAAAATACACTTCAGTGGTTGATTAACATGGGGATGTTAGTAGTTAGAAATACTTTTTTATCCTTACAGAAGTGTGAAAGGGTATGCCATTATTATTACTGTTTTTATAATCATTAGGGACTATCTGTGATACGCTTCCAATGGTTTTTAGCTCTGGGTGGGTGTGAAAAGTTTAAAACTATGCAGAGCACAGGTAGGCAGTTTTTTAAACCTGCTTAAGTGTGCTCTCATCAAGTTAAATTGAATCTAAATAATACGGTTTTAATTGCAAAAGGTCTGCATAAAATAAAACCCAGGTGTCTCACACAAAGGCTTCAGTTTTTCATTAGAATAGAGCATTTCTCCTGACAGCGATGTTTTCAAAGCCCTTGAATTGGTTCAAAAACAAGCATTTATTTTAATTTCTTCAGTACTCTACCCTCATTTTTTTTTGTTCCCTTTCTTCTGTTACAGTGGAACATACCACTCCAGAGATGAAAGTACAGATAGTGGACTTAGCATGAGCAGTTACAGTGTACCCAGAACCCCCGATGACTTCCTGAACAGTGTTGATGAGATGGATACAGGTCTGTTTTTGTGTACAGCCTTAATGCATGTTTTCCAAATACACTTGTGTCCATTTGCAATGAAAAAAACAACTCTGAGAAGCTGTGATAATTTTTGCATTGTTTTTCTATCTTCTATTTCTGTAATAGAAGTACTATAGTTAGATTTGTGAAAAACATAAGTTGTAATCAACTCTATTGAGAGGATGGGTGATTGCTCATAAATAGTATCATTCCTGTTATATGGAATTTGAGTCTCCATTTGCTTTTTTAAGTAATATTGTTTGTTCAGAGCTAAGAACAGGGTCTCATCCAGTGTTGCTAATACTGCTCCAAAACAATATTTGACTCAGTATTGTCTTTTTCCTTCAAGCGTAAAAATTAAAATATGCTAAATGACATCAAAGATTTGTAGGGATTTGGGTCAGGAGGTGAAAAGGTTGAAACAAAGTCATGTTCTCTGTACATCTGCATGCAGTCAAGTCATCTTTGTTTTTTGTGATGGATTTCTATGAATCATGTTGCTTTTATGATGCAAGAGATACAGGATTAACCTTTAACTAGTAGTCCTGATAAATTGTGGGTTTGGTACTTCCAGTATATTTAATATCCATCTTGCTTTGTGTTCTAACTAGGTGACAGTATCAGCCAAAGTAACATACCGTCCCATCAGAACCGTTTCCCAGACTACCTTGAAGCCATTCCAGGGACAAATGTGGACCTTGGGACACTGGAAGGAGATGGGATGAATATAGAAGGAGAAGAACTGATGCCAAGTCTTCAAGAGGCTTTGAGCTCTGACATCCTTAATGACATGGAATCTGTCTTGGCAGCCACCAAGCTAGATAAAGAGAGTTTTCTTACTTGGTTATAGGGGCCTCAGGGAGACTGAATTCTAAATCTGTGAAGGATCTAAGGAGATTAGGACATCTGTATCTGAAGTTCAGAACAAGCCAGTGGTGGCGCACTTTGGCTTGTGTTCAGAAAAAGTAAATGAACAAATATTCAACAAGATTCTTTCGTTTTGCTCTTCCTTGTCCATCGCTGCTGTTATATATTGCTGACTTTTTTCCACAGTTGACTCTGAAGAACAGACATCTTCTTGATCTTTTTCTATTGCTGTTGCAACTACTGTTCAAGGGGGGTGGGGAGGGGTGATGAGCCTATTTGGATGACGAATGCCATTCCTTTTGTCCTAGTGTGCGCTTGCATATCATTTTATCTAAGTACTCAGATTTGAGAGTTAATTTCTGCATGTCACTGCTTGTAGTTTGCTCAGCTAGTTGTCTCCTGCTGCCTGTGGCAAGTGGTAAAACATGACATACTGGTGTTACAAGCCAAAAATGATGTATCTGGTCAAAAGAAGTCAATACTGATTTGGAGATATGACTTAAAGGAGGGCTGAAGACTGTTTGGCATTAAGTGTTTCTACTAGTAGCTCTTTCATTACTCACAAAGTGCTCTTGTTCATATTTTATGTTATAGTAAATCATGAGTCATTTTACATAGAAACATATATGAACTTTGATTGTTGCCACATATTCTAGCCTAACTTTTGTTTGTCAAAAATAGTTTGATTATTTTTGTTAGTTGGTTTAACTGTAGCTGTAGGTTGGGAAGTAATTATAGGTGTTCTTTTTTTAATAGTGAAATCTAAGGGTTTTTTTCCTGATTTCACATAGTCTTATTTAAATCTGAATTGTCTGCTTTTTTATACTTAAAACATGCCTATTGTAGCCTGATAAGCTAGTGAGTACATAAACCAGTATGTTTTGCCTGTAACCTTTTTATTTTTTTAAAGCCTAGCTTTGAATGTAATCCATTAGAATTCATGACCAGTGGCTTATTTTTCATGTTTATTTGCAAGATTTTGAATTAAAATCTTATTGCAGCAATGTAAAAGTTAGAATCGTAAGTGTTGTATGTACAATTTTAAAGTGCATTTTAAAGTAGCAGAAACCATTTTAAAATGACAGATGCATCTAATCTCTCTTCTGGTTTTCAGTTTTGATATCTAAGTGAGTTTAGATTTTAAAATCCTTAATGGAAAAAAAATTATGAAAAGTTTCTCTTAAGTTAGTATGGAAAAAGTCTGAACTGTTAATATCACTCTAAGTTGCAATGAAAAGGCTAGAACACCAAAAAAAAAAAAATCCTCAAGAAAAACTCCTAAGTGTAATAGTTACAAAATTCTATTTGGTGAAAAATAAGCCCTGGACACTATAGGTAGAAGAATGTAAAGATACGTGTTAGATGGTGACATGAGCAGGTAATGAAGTGTATATTAGTAGTAGAGCTTAGCATGGGGTAGAGGTGAATATGAATTATCTTTATTTTAACAGGAAAAGATGTATCACTAAGTTGTCTGCAGGAGTTGACACAGTTTCCAAAGAGTATTTTTAAATGAACAAAATGAGCATGAATCAAACTTTCAGTATAAGCTATGAAGTTTGTGGGGCTTTGGTTTTTTCTGATGAAAAATAGTGTCACCAGTTAACACCTCTATGATTAAGGGCCTGTCACCAGTCTCAAAATGAGCCTTTATTTTCAAGGGTGTATAGCATGGCTATAATGATACTGTAAGCGTGATACTTGGTTTTGAAGAAGATCTCAGCTAGTAGGGACTTCTCCTGGGGAGAGAT